>QEPC01011396.1:1070108-1116207 GCA_003113815.1 Sphenodon punctatus
TTTGACCACGCTTCCCGGGACCTTCCCCCGGCTAGCCCGGGAAGCGTGGTTGAAACTGACCCCATGTGGGTATTGAGCGTGATGAACATCTGGCGCGCGCCGTTCAGACGTTCAGGGCCCTTTGGCCCCACGGAGGGGTTGAGCGTGGTTCAGTGTGGTTGAGCGTGATCTCGTAACGTCTGAAATCACCCATTAAAGGAACTGAAGGCTGGCGGGGTCCTTCAGGGAGGCTTGAACAACCAGCATAATCCCTACACTGGGCTATTACATTCTTATCCAATTTATATGGACCTTTACAGGGGAACTTAAATAGTTCTTCTGCATCCCTTCCTCTGTTTTCCTTTGGTGATTGTCACCAACTTGACAACAAGTTTATTGTTCTCTAGCTAGTGCTGGTTTTAGCACATTTGTAGTTTGCTTACAGGTGTAAGTGATTACTGAAAGCAGGAGGATTATATTTTAGACTTGCTAAAGACCAGATTTTTACCAATGTCAGAGATACCTGTCTTTTTCCTCAATACTTTCTCCTTCTCTAAACTGCTAAATGACAGATGTATTTGAAACAGTACAACTCATTCCTACAACCCGTTGTTTGATCCCCTTCTAACAGAAATAAATTACCCCCATTTCACATGTCAATGGAGCATTTTATACTGGGTGGATTTAATCAGAAGCAAGTTTTAGTTGGTATGGTTGTAAATTTTAGCACAATGCGAAACAGTGCTGTGAATGTCTCTCTTCCTGAAGGGATGACAAGTAGCATATTGCCATCTCATTACACTTAAATAATCATCTACGTGCATATTCAATTGCACAGAAGTGAACAAACAAATGAGGAAGCCCTCCTCCTGGGATAAGTTTAATCTATGTTTCTCCAGATACTTTGTTTAACTTTGTGCTCAGTAAATGTGGTGCCTCACATGATACAGGCAACAACAAGCGAGCTCCACTTCAGTTGCTCACCCATGAAAGCAGTCAAATTTCTGGAATACAAGAAAATTATGCACATTTATTTTCCCATCAACCCGCAGCCCCCCCCCCCACCCATTAGGAATGAATTTTCCAGTGTGGGATAAGACACCGGTGCTATACAACTGTATCAGTGATGTAGCAAAGCTGTGGTTTGCCCAGATTCATGTCCCCAGGACTGGCCCCAGGGTTTGCAGGGCCATGTGCTCTAATTTGCATATTTTACATCATTTGCATATTTGCATAATTTCCCCTCATACCTGCGCACATGCCTTATCAGCCCCAATGCTTACCCTTAGCTTCCCCACACAGGTCACCCTCTTGTCACTTCCATCCCACATATCCAACCCCCATCCCCCACAGTGCCCCTTTGCCTAGCTGCTCCCCAACATGCTCCACAAAGTGCCCCCTCACCTAGCCCCCCCCCAATTTCCTCCCACAGCTCCCCCCCGCCTACCTAGACTGGGTGGGAACAGCAGGGGGAGGAGGATGCATTGGTTTTTAAGCAATAATTTTGCAGCAATATTAAAAAAATGAAAATAGACTTTAATCAAACAAAGGTGTTGCTATATAGTAATAACAGAACAAATTTCAATTTCAACCAACTTTTATTTTTCTGATTGCCTTTTGGTTTTTGTTTCCTTTTTTATGGGGAATAACACCCAAGTCAACCTGAGAAACCTTTGAACAACATTGCTCATAAGAACATTAGGGATAGCACACCCAAGTTACCTTGTAAACTCTGAACAAGTTTGCACATAAAACCAATAGGGATAACACATCCAAGTCACCGTGAGAAACCTTTGAACAACATTGCACATAAGACCATTGGAAATAACACACCCAAGGAACGGGAGAGTCCAGATTAAATAGATTTATGCCATGGATTCCATCCCCTACCCCATCCTCAAATGCATGCCCTCATTCTACTCCCATCCCCTCTTTAGCTCATTCTTTCAGGGTCCTAATAAAAAACACACTGTGGGTTGAATTTGGCCCAGCACGAGCTGGAGGCTCCCCACCCCCTGGTTTAAAAAAAGAAGGCAGACCAAGGGTGGGAGGAAAACTAAGGCACAGAGAGGGGAAGGGACTTACCTGAAGTCAGTGGGGAAGAAGGGATTACTCCTAGACAGGGGAGAATAATCACAAAGGATGGAGATCAGCAGGCTGCCTATGGGGCTGGGGGCAGAGGTCATGCTGCCTGACAGCATGCATGCCCTCAGTGCCTGAGCCACCTCTCTGCTACCATTCCAGACCACTTCCAAGTTCCTCAGCTCAACTCGAGTCATCTTGGGGTTGGGGTCAGCCAGTTCTCTACTGGTTTTCCTCCTTGTGCTGCTGCTGGCACTTCAGTATGCTGCTCTTCGGTGGACTCACCATGAACACCCACGCACGCCATGCTTCCTCCTCTTCCTCCAGCTCTTTCCCAGGCTCCCAGACACCACGTGGTGTTTCTGGGGTGGGGTGATAGGTACAGGCACAGCTGCGCATGTGCCTGAGCGTGTTTGCATGCTGACAGGGAGCACAGGGAGGAAAAATTGCCATTGCACAGCTAGTGGCGGGCTGTGGCAGGGCCAGAGCAGTTGGGATGAACTAATGTAGGGAGGGGGCTGTTGGTCCCAGGTGTGATACGTCCCAGGTGCAGGACCAGGATGTATGTTATACATGCCTAGGTCTGGCCCTCATTGTCTCGATTAAGGGCCTCCCTAAAGGCAAAATTTGTTTTTCGTTATTGGTGTCATTATTGGTATCGGTGTTCTTACCAAAATTTTCAGTTTCGTGCGATACCGATACTGAAAAATGAAATTTTGTGATTGATTTCATTATAGTATTTTTATTGTATTGTAATAAGAAAAATGAAAAACAAACATTTTATTTTCATTATTGAAATAACGAAAACCGAAGTGCACACCCCTAAAGGGAAGGCTGACTCATGGAGGCAGCACCATTTCAGCACATCTTCAGAATGGCATCAACCTCACCAGGAAGTGATTTTTAATACTGGGTGGAGACAGCCCCTCCACCCCTGCCCACTTCAAAAAAAATCATTCTTGGCAGGGCCATTTGCAGAAATGTTCAAAGGGGCCATGGGGCAGTGTGCTGGCTCTGCTCTCTTCCCCTCTGAACATTTTCTAGCAGTGCTTCCTAAGGTCACTTGCAAGAGCCCCCGCAGAGTTCAGGGTGCGGAATCAACTGAGCCCCCTCACCCCATGGTAACTACTCCCCTGCACTCTAACTTCACCCACCCTAAAACAGTGGAATTTAAGAATTATTCAAATTGGGAAGAAAAACATTGCATTTTAAACATGTTACTTATTTTATAATTGTACTTCAAGAAGGAACAATCAACCAGATCTTGAGTTCCTAACTTAGATACTGTCGCCCAAAGATTTCCCTTTCCAAATTAGAGAAGCTAAAAGAAGCACTGCTGCTATGGCATCATCTATCTACTCACAGAAATGTCTTTTTAACAATTTTGGAGGGGGACAACTGCCTCATTGGCATAGCATCTCCTTCCCTGTTCTCTGCCAGCAGAAAACAGCAGCTCTTAGTCATATTACCTCCCTCTGGCTCTCATCCAGAGAGACAGACAATGTTAGCATGGTTCCAACAGGAGCCATGTTACCAGGGAGACAGGTACAAGTGGAGCAAACATCTGCAAAGTGGCTAATAGCTTTAAATCGAGGGATGATCCTCCCACACGCACCCCCAAGATCCTCAGGGTTTGCTCCCTCAAATACACTAGCATTGTACCTACACGAGGGAATGTTACTGAGCAAACTATTTGAATCTTCTCTAGAGAGGGTGGTAATCTTTTACTTAATTGTTTACTCAGGGAGACTCTTACTGACTTAAGGCAAACTAAGGACCAAGTAAAAATACTATTTTATATGGCAAGTATTCAGTACTAATTTGGATACCTGAAACGGTATCAAAAAATGTGGGTATTACCCATGGGTACCAATTTCAGGGCTAAAACATGGAAGAAATGTCCTGGGGCCCAGCAGCTGCAACTCCAGTGCAGGCAGGCTTCATCCCTCAAAGGCCCACCAGCTTTAAAAGAGTCAAAGGCTAGTGGCGTCCTTCTGGGAACCTATGCTTCCAGAAAATTGCCTGCTTTGGGTTCTGCCCTTCCCCTTCTCTTTGAAGCAATTCCAAATGCAGTCTGGGGATTTTTATTTTTACTCGGTCCTTAGTTTGCCTAAAGTCAGAGAAGACCAGGCTCAGTTACTTAAAACATTTAAAGAATAAAATGAAAGAGTGCAAATAATGAAAAGAGTGCATAGAGTGCAAACTGAGCACAACATTAGGGATTAGCTTCCCCACTCTCAAGACACATGTGGACAGGGAAATCAGTAGGTGTAATAGGACAAAGACCCCATAGACTGTGGTACCATTAACACCCATAGAGTAGGGAAGAAGTCACACCCACTCCTGGCTATATAAGAGGCAGCCTGGGAAAAAGATAGCAGTTACTGTCTGACTGCTGAAGAGAAAACACCTATGCTTGGAAGCCTGGAGAAGATAAGCAAGGTGACATAGAGGCAAGCAAGTGTTTACCCTGAAGATTAAGATGGGTTGCCAGCCAGTGGACTGTTGACTGACTAGGCTTGGGGATAAACAGCCTTGCGGGCCAGAGGAGTTGCATGCCTGGCACTAGGTAGGCTGTTTGAAGACTGTGATGGACCCTATTTATATGAGCAAATGTTGTTCAACTAATTATCTGTGTTAAGACTGAGATTTGGGCCTGGATCCCCACAACACTTAGCAAAAGTAGTTTTTGTGAGAATGATAATGGAAATACCATTTTCATTATCATTATTGAAAGAATTAAAATTTTAAAAAAATAATTCTGAAATTTCAGAATAAAATAAAATTTCAGAATAAAAAAAATAAAAAATTGGGATACACAGTTTAGGATGTAACTTTTTTGTTTTCCATCTGATTTGCATTAAATGTGGAAAGCTTGTGACCCCCATCCAAAGAAATATCCATACCATATTTCAGAAAGATTAGATTAAGGGTATCAACTTTATAAGCATCAAAGTTTATGATGCATCTCTGGCTGTAACTAGTACTTTTCTAATTGTCCAGGTTGGACAGAATTTGGAAAGTTTGTATGCTTCATAAAAAGGATAATTCTTACCAAGTTTCAGAAATATTTAATAAAAGGTCCTGATTGTATAAGCAATTTACGCTTCATGGTTTGAGCTAACATTTACAGGAGTCACATCTTTATTTCACACGGATTGGATACAATTCTCCAATTAAGCAATTAAACTTTTCTAATTTTAACTGAAGACATGCAGATACAAATCCTGAAAATTTTGGGACAAAAACAAAAATTTCAGGACATAACCGGGACTTCAGGCAGCAAGGTAGAGGGGAGGGGGAAGCAGCCCAACTATCAAGAGACATGATTGACACATCCAGGCCAACTGGCATCCCAAACACATCACACAGCACTGTGACAGAGGACATAAGAGAATCTCTTATTATTTTTTTTTCCTTTGCAGATGGTTGCAATGTCTCAGTAACAAGCAGGGGGTTGGGTTGGGCACAGCACAGAATGAGGTTACATGATTGACATTTCTTCTGGTCAGTTTGTATCACAAACCCATCTTGTTCCACTGTGACAGCCAGTGAGGTTTAATGGGTAAGTGTGCAGAACTTTGGCTGGAAAATAGCAGGGGAACCCTGGTTCAAGTCTCGCCTTAGCCAGAAATTCGCTGTATGAACTTGGGCCAGTTGCAGTATTTTCTCAACCTAAACTACCTCACAGGGTTGCTGTAAGGATTAAAAGTTGTATTAAATTGTTGTATGTAAAGTGCTCTGCATGCCATGGCAGAGGATGCTATATATATAAAAAATTGTTGTTAGTATTAGAGAATCCCTATTATAGACTTATTCTCTGGAGATGCTATCCAGGCTTCCAACTTGCCAGTACCCAGTCACTGCAATCAGGAAGGCTTGGGGGTGGGTACTAGGGAGCAAATATAAGCTTCTGCCAAGCTGCACAGCCCCCACTATGACTAGATGTTGCGTGGTTTGAAGGCTGGCTCTGTGTGTGTACTGAAGTCTTCAGCCTCACTGCAAGTGCTCAAGAAAGCAGAACTCTACATCTATTCTCCACCATGTATGTCCCCACAGACCTTGGGGTGCCAATGACTGAAGACTGTACCAGTAACTCTAGCACTTGCTCCTCCTCTGCTCTGTCCACCTCCCCCTGACTTCTTCACTCTCTCTACAAATGCTCCAAAACGTAGATCTCTTCATCTAGTAAAAGCTCTATAGTTTAAACAGAGGCAACACCTTCAAATGATTTAAGGAAATTTGTAACTTCTGTTAAAACTATGAAACTGATATTGCTTATATAATTGGGACCCTTTATCCATCTTTCTAAAATTTGGCAGGGGTGATCCCTTGAGTGACGGGATCAACATTGGATAGAGAACTCAGACACTAGCTGGAAATAGCTCCATAAACCATGAAATGATTCAACTGATTATAAAATCAGGATCCTTTATCCAATGGTTTGGTTTTTTTAAAAAATCAGGAATGAACTCTTGTATAGGTGCATATGAGTTCAAATTATTTTTCCAAAATTGGATTGAAAACCATGATGTTACAGCAGGAAATATGTGCACAAACCATGAAACTTAATTGCTTATAAAATTGGGACCCTTTGGCCAATCCTTACGAAATTTGGCAGAGATGATCCATTTAGTAAGGGATATAATCATTCTCCAAGGTCATTCAAATAAGTTTAAAAATGAAGCTACTGCCAGAAATCCATTTTCCATTGAAACCAACAGAGAACAAACATTAAAAATAATGAAATTATCTGTAACGAAAAACGCTAACAATGAAAACAACAAAAAATGAAACGGGTCCTTGGTACACACCCCTGAATTGATAAATACATATGGCATGTTGTCTGAACTATGGCTGAAATGCATAACATAACCAGATATTCCTTAAGACTAGAACCGTATTTGCTGAAATGGATAAGTACTGCTCTTTGAGCTCATCTTTGCTGGATATTCATTTTGGGTTTTCAGATGGTTTTTTGGGTTTTTTTGTTGTTATTCAGTTGTTTGGATATTTCTTTACCTGCTTCATTCATTTGGCTATTTGCGCATGCACAATAGCCAAAAATGAATTGACCAAACAACTAGACATTTGAACAGATGGGGGGAAAAAAAGATATGACAATATCTGTTTTAGTCACATATATTATTCAGATGACTATCTAAAAACGCAAATAATATCCACAAATATAAAACCCACAATTCTTTTCAGCACTACCCCGAGTTTGCATGGCTTTTCTGTATGATAAACATCAGAAAAGGTCAGCCTGGCAGATTGCATTCATATCCTACATCGTCCAGAGTTGCAATTAGTATTATGCCAGTGGCAACAGTTAAAGGACCAACTATTACTTCAAGACCTTGAGGGGTTTTTTTTAATGAGGATCTCACAACCTCCATTAAAAGGTTCATGTTTCAGCATGTTTCTCAAGTCATTAACTAAGTAAAGACTAAGTAAATACAAATACGAAGATTTTACCATAAAACAATACTGAGATTTAAATTACACAAGTTAGATAATCCAAAGTTAGAGTTCCCACAGCAACAACAACTGTAACTGTCATACTACACATATTAGAGTGCCAGAGTAAAAAATCTCAGACTGTTCAGTAATGTAAATTGCTTCATCTGAGCAAGTGGGCTTCAATGCAAGAGCAGTGTGAACCATAACATTGATTTTCTTATTTCTGACATGGAAAAAAACCCAGATCTTTTTATTTGATTTGATCATAGCCATTGCTGCTTATTTTCATTTAGCTTTCAAGATCTGCATGGCCCAAGACAGACTTTCTGCAGAGGCTTCTTTTGCGAGAAATTGTTACATTTATTTATTATATTTATTACAAAATCTTTTATCCCACATCCTCCTGTACTTCGGCAGCTCAGGGCGGTGCACAACACAAAGCACAATAATAAAACCACCTAAAAACTACAATATATAAAAATGAACACATAAAATTTGATAGCAGCTAAGGTGACCTACCCACCCCCCTCCCGAAGGCCCGGCGGAACAACCAGGTCTTACAATATCTAACTACTTTTGTTAGTTCTAAACACACAAACATAAGATTAATGTTTGAAAATAAGTTTTTCAGGACCGGGGTGGGGGGAAACAGGCTTTGAACCCTTAACTTCTGGGTTCATAGCTGGAGCAGCATGCATACATCCAGGCTAATGTAGTGAAGCAGGAAAACTACAGCCCTCTAGCTCTTAACAGTGTGATTGGGTGCCGTTATACACAACGGCAAGGGATGGTGGAATGTGTGTTGAAACCATTACCTGACTAACATTTACCCCCGAATAGCCCCCATTACTGTTTTCCATGTCCAGGCCAGGGGCTAATCAGGATTCTGCCTGCCACGCATGCCAGAAGTTTTCCTGGTAGAAGTGCTCCCATGAAATTATGGGAGTTTTCTTCCTCATGGACGACAAAGTTGGATCTACCTGATCCTCTGCTCCATGCTGCAGCTAAATAGCTGATTCTTCACTACTCACCCCTCTCTTCTGGTACTCTGGGAGAGCGCACAGATGGTGTGCAGCAAGGAGCAAGCTATTTTGCGGGGGTGCGAAGTGGAGGATTCAGGGAAAACAGACTGGAAATGACTGTGACACACCATCCATTTTCTTTAGATACAATATTAGTCACAGGAACATGGGAAACACAACTCCCGCACCCAACACATCCGTGCAATTAACGTGGAGCTAATGGGAGGCTAATGGGGGGAAAACCGGTGGCCAAAAATAATGATGGTGCTTAGAAAAAACACACAGGCGTGTGGCAAATGTTTTAAGCACTGGATCTCCATTGTGTCTAAAGATTCCCAATGACTTGACCAGGTCCTGCCTCACCTAATTGGCTGATGATGATCCATACCCTGATTGGCCAGGGTTCTTATTTAGGTTCCTGTGTCACTACAAGGTTTGGCCTGAATAGAAACCTGACCTGACAGTGTTTTGTTCTGCTTTGCCTTATCTTTTTCACCCTGTCCATTCCTGCTTCACCTTGGGTACTGTCGATAGGACTGACTGCTGCAAACGTGCCCCTCTCATCATCCTTGGCCATAAGCCTTGTTGACCTTAAGGCAGTGATACTTCTTTGATCTCTTGGCAATCCACTCTTGCCTGTCCATTGGACTATGCTCCTTAACTGCCCACACAACTGGACACCTCTGCAATTAGACACCCTGGATGATGGCCCTTGGGCTTGGACTTTTTGCCTGTCTTGGCCACATCCCAAGACTGGAAACACCAGTTGAACAAACAAATTAGTAACTGAAAAACCAAAGAGAAACTCTAATTTTCACAAACATATGCCAGATTTGCATGCATGAGAGCTGAGTCAGGTGGCTCAGTTTTTACACAGACAAGCACACACACACACCCCTCCCAGGGCTGAAATGAATATTTGAGAATATAATTCTATATTACTGTTGCAAAATTCAGATCTTCATGTTTTGATTTTTTTTCATAAGAACGTAAGTACAACCATACTGGGTCAGACCAATGGTCCATCAAGCTCAGTATCCTGTCTTTAACAGTGGCCAATCGCCGTCACTTGGGCTGGGGAGGGGGAGGTTAGTGCTAGCGGTTAGGGTTCCTGCTGCTGCCACTTTGTCCATTACTAAGCAGGCTGAGCTGGGAAGGGGCAGGGTGCTCAGGATTGCCTCCCAACCCCCTTGGTCCCACAGATACTGTCCCCCTTCCCAGCTTGGAGGTCCTCATTGGTCCAGACTGGGGAGGAAAAGGGTAGTGTCAGCATTCAGGGTTCCTGTAGAGCGAACCGACCTGGGGCAGATGTGGGTGCATGGTGTGACACTAGGGCTGAAGGAGTAGTAGTAATTTATTTATTTTTTATTTTTTATTTATTTATTCAATTTGTATCCCACCCCTCTCTCACACAGGTGACTCAAGGCGGCGAACCTACATGTGATAAAAACAATGATACATATAAAAATAAAAACAGAAATAGAAATATATAAAAAAATATAAATAGAACAATCATCAAATCCAAAGCAGCAATCTATGATCTAATCCTGATCTGAAAAACCCTGAGCCTCAATTCCCATTCCCCTAACCCATTTCATCCTCCCCCCACCAAATGCCTGGAGGAAGAGCCAGGTCTTCATCGAAAGTTCAGGCTATCTGGGCTGAGGCACACCTCCATCAGGAGGGCATTCCACAGCAGTGGCACAGTCACTGAGAATGCCTGCCTGTCCTCTTGGACCTGCTGATAAAGTGGGATCTCCAGGAGGGTGTCCCCAGATGACCTCAGAGGTCACCCTGGATCCTAGAGGATGAGGTGATCTTTCAGATAAACAGGGCACAGGCTGTGAAGGGCTTTAAAGGTTAAAACTAACACCTTGAATCGGGCCCGGAAGACAATAGGAACTAGGCAGCTACTGCAATGTTTAGAGCACCGGTTGTATGTGCTCACCACGGCCCATCTGAGTGAGGAGATGGGCTGATGCATTTACAGTAGCTGCAGCATCTGAACCATCACCATGGGCAGCCCCATGTAGAGTGCATTTCAATAGTCTAGTTTCGAGGTGATGAATGCATGGACAACTGTGGCAAGGTCGGTGTGAGAGACATATGGGTGGAGTCTCTTCACCAGATGTAATTGGAAAAAGGCGCCTCTGGCCACAACCAACACCTGGAGTTCCAGGTGCCGCTGTGAATCCAGGAGCACTCCCAGGCTCCACACAGATGGAGCCAAAAGAAGGGAATGGGAGTGTACCCCTCTCTCAGATCACCGATTCCTCTCATCAGCATCTCTTCTGTCTTATCAGGATTAAGCTTCAAATCAGCTCAACCTCATCCAATCCCCCACAGTGGCCAGTCACTGTGACAGCAAAGAGATGTCAGCACTTGGGTTGATTTAAAAAGATAAATACAGCTGGGTGTCATCTGCATATTGGTGACAACAAACCCCCCAGTTGTGCATTACCTCCCCAAATGGCTTCATATACACACTGACTAGAGAGGGAACAGAATGGAATTCTGTAGGACTCCACACAAGAGGTCCCCAGAGGATGAAGTGCAGTTCCCTAGTACCACTCACTACTATCTATAAGAACATAAGTAGTGCCATACTTAGAATGGTACATCAAGCCCAGCATCCTGTACTCTGACAGTGGCCAATCTCAATTGCATGGGAGAAGAACCAACAGTCACAATGGGCAATCCATTCCCCGTTGTTGACTCCCAGCTCCCGACAGTAAGAAGTTCATCCCGTAAGCTACTTGTTTAATAGCTATTAATGAACCTACTATCTAAGAACATATCCAGTCCTTTTTTAAACCCAGCTATACTACTGGCCTTGACAACGTCCTCTGGGAAAAAAATCTATATGTTAATTATGCGTTGAGTGAAAAAGTACTTCCTTTTATTTGTTTTAAAGCTGCTGGCAGCTAGTTTCATGGAGTGTCCATTCCCTATCAATTCATTCCACACCACTCAAGATTTTATAAACCTCGATCATGTCCCCTCTCAGTCTTTTCTTCTCTAAGTTGAAGAGACCCAGCTTCTCAAGCCTATCTTTGTACGGAAGCAGTTCCATAACCTTTATTATTCTCATTGCCCTTGTCTGTAAATTTTCTAGTTCATCTGTCTTTTTTGAGATGGGGTGACCAGAACTGCACACGATATTCCAGGTGTGGTTACACCATTGATTTGTATAGAGGTATTATGACTTCCTCAGTTTTATTCTCTATTCCTTTACGAATAACTCCTAAATTCTGTTTGCCTTTTTGACTGCTGTTGCACATTGGGCTGAGGATTTCAGTGTATTGTCCACAATCACTCCCAGATACTTTTCCTGAGTGGTAACTCCTAGCTTAGTACCTAGCATTGTGTACTCATAGTTTGGGTTATTTTCTCCTATGTGCATCACTTTTCACTTGTTCACATTAAATCTCATTTACCATTTAGATGCCCAGGCATCCAGTCTCATAAGATCCCATTGCAGTTCTTCACAGTCTGCTCGTGTTTTAACCACCTTGAATAACTTGCTGTCATCTGCAAATTTGATCACCTCACTCTTAACACCCTTTTCCAGATCATTAATGAATACATTAAACAGCATCGTTCCCTGGGGGACACCACTTTTTATTTGTCCCCGCACAGGAAATAAGGCACTTTTCAAATAAACACACAGACACATAGTTTTGGGTGAACTGGCCGCAACTGTTTATTAAATGACCAGCCAACGATAAACCTGTTAAAGAACAAAACCATTATAACCCAATCACCCTAACAATGAGAACGGTGGATCCCTTACCCCCTTTCGTTCTTATTGCCAATTAGAATTCGTCAGAATTGTCCCTGAGCCAATCGATGAGACCACTAATTTGGGTGAGTCCTAAGGGGAGTGAGGTACACCCTGACTGTTAGACCTGGCCATAATGACCCTCACTCCCCGCGTTCAGTACCATGTGTTGTTCCCGGATTGGAGTTACCAGTCCAATCCATTCACCATTAGACCACCTTAGCCATACCTAGGGAAGACTTGACACCTGGCACCACATCGGGACCGCTCAGATCCTACCATGTGGTACCTTAGGCCAGTCTCCCTCTACCGGGATAGCAGCGGGGAGCCCCCCTTCCTCACCTGCTTCCCGGATCCAATTTTGGTTGGCCTACCACCCTACACATACCAGATGTTCCCATAGCCACCAAGGCCGTTTTCTGGTCCTTTCCAAGGTTTTCTTCCTTCATGGTACTGAACACCGCCACCAAGGTCGGCAATAATTATTGCCGAACGACCCCCGCACTCACCCAAACAATTACCCACTTAGGCCAGGCTTTTTAGTAGAACATCCCGGATTTTTCTCAAATATAGATCCATACCTTGATCTGAAAGGTGCACCCCATCAGCCCAGTACAACTCGGGCCTGGTCCAAGTTATATCGCTGTGGACCAACCATATTCCCCCAGACTCTTCTACCACTTTTCTAATCTCATTGTTAACACGTTTGCGTGATCGATCCACCGCTCTCGCACTGTTCGCACCCGGCCACTTGATTCTTTGTAGAAGCGCCGTGAATACCAACAGTGTCCTCGGGAACATTTCCCTAATTCGCAGCCAATCCTGCCGGACCATTATCGATAAGTCCAGACCCGATCCCCTAGTGAGATCATTCTCCCCCACATGGAACAATATAACCCGAGGGGGGGAACGCCCTGTCCAGCCCAAGAACATGGGCAGCACCTGGGGCCACAACATGCCCCTCTTCCCCATCCATGCCACCTCAGCATGAGGGGCCAACCCCAACTGGGTCCCTAACCCCAAGATCCCAGCCCTCCTTTTAGCCCAAACAACGAAACTGTGGCCTACCATCCAGACGACCCTTCTGTCTTGGCCACGTTGCCAACCTGAAACATAAAGAAGGTAACCATTGTCACTACTGCTCGTAGTGTTTCCCTATTTCCTTTGTAGGGGGCGTACGTATGACTTGTACGCTCTTGACTTCCATCGGCCTACTGCCTTGATGTCCTCTACTGCCAGTCCCGCGGCTGCCGCTGAGGATGCAGCCCCTATTCGGAAGGAATGGGAACAGAACCGTCCCGATACCCCCAACCTCGCCAGGCATTGCCTCATGACTGCCACAAACTGGTAGCGTGAAAGCGGCACACCTGAACGGTGTACCAACAACGGCCCCACAATTTGAGGTCTCACTGCTAGGAATGCCCCTAAACACTGGACCGGGCAGATCCGTGGCTCGGGTGATCTGGAGAGCACCACCTTGGCCCCCTTCTTCCTCTGATCAGTCTTCGAAAACCGAATACAGAGTTCCACCCTATCTATTCCCATAGACACATCGCCCGATTGCAGGGCCCTACCTGACTGATCTGTACGTGAGCCCGCCACCAGCTCGCCCACCCTCAATGCACCGAAAAAGGCAATGACAAAGGCCGCTTGAAACAGTTTTACCTCGAACTCTTCCGTACAAATCGCCCGGAGCTCACCCACTATATCAGCCAACAACTTGGGGGACATCGGCACCCGTGTGTCCACCCTGTCGCAGCCTTGCCGCTTCCAGGACTCGAGCATAGCCCGTAGGACTGGGGAGCCCGGCAGTTCTGAATTCCCTACCATCTTTGACAAGAAAGATAGGGCCGACCACTTCCCTGCAATCGTGCCAGGCGCCAAGCCCTTCTTCCGAAGCGCCAGTCCAAACTGCACCACCTGAGGCAGAGGGACTGGAAAAACTATTGACCAGCCTTTGCTCCTCGCAAAAACACTAAACTCCCTCAACGCCCGTTCGTACTGTTGCCACGTGGCCGGCGAGACCGCCCCCTTTACAGCTTCTATAACCTCTATAATCCAAGGCTCCAGAGCTCCTGAGGAACGTATTCCTGTTTCTCCCTGGCCTGAGGGGCGAGTTCCCGAAAACGTTGTATCTGGAAACGAGAAAGGGCGTCAGCAATCTCGTTTTCTGCCCCTGGCACATGCTTTGCGCAGAAAACTATGTTGTGCCTCAAGCACCACAAAACGAAAAACCTCACCAGGCGCATAACCCTCTCTGACTTTGATGACAAACTGTTCACGATGTGCACCACAGCTAAATTGTCACACCAAAATAGCACCTTCCTATTCCTGAATTGCTCCACCCATAAATAGACCGCCACCACTATTGGAAATAGTTCCAAGAATGTTAGGTCCTTTAACATCCCCGCGGTACCCCAGCGGGTTGGCCACTGTTCTGCACACCACCTCCCGCGGAAATAAATTCCCAGACCCGCTGACCCCGCCGCATCAGAGTGCACCTGCAACTCGGCGTTTACTCGAAGCACCTCCCTCCACATACTGACCCCGTTGTGGGCTCGGAGGAATTCTACCCACACCTTTAAATCCTCCCTCATCTCCCTGGTGACCCTGATATGATGATGCGGCAAGGAAACACGGGCCGTTTTTTTATAAAGGCGGGACAAAAACGCCCTGCCCGGCGCCACCACCCGACAGGCGAAATTTAGCTTACCTAATAGGGATTGCAACGCCCGCAGCGTCACCTTGCTAGCCCCCATGCAGGCCGCGATGTCACTACGAAGTACCCTCAACTTGTCCTCAGGCAACCGGGAACACTGCGAGATCGAGTCCAATTCTATCCCTAAATATGTCAAGACCGGGGCAGGACCCTCAGTCTTTTCTTCCGCCAATGGCACCCCTACTAACTCCGCTACCTGCCGGAAGGTCGTCAATAGTTCAGCACACTCTGCTGACCCCGCTCTCCCGATAAATAAGTAATCGTCGAGATAATGAGAAATTAACCTAGTCCCAGCCCTTCGTTTGACAATCCATTCCAGCGCAGAGCTGAATTTCTCAAAAACGGCACATGAGATAGAGCATCCCATAGGCATCGCTTTATCATAGTAAAATTGGCCCTGGAATGCGAACCCCAACAATTCAAAATCCTTGGGGTGCACAGGCAAAAGCCGGAAGGCGGATTTCACATCGCTCTTCGCCATCAGAGCCCCTTTTCCAGATTCACGGACCAACTCTACCGCTTGATCAAAAGAAGCGTAGTGGACCGTACAAAGCTCCGCTGGAATGAAATCATTCACCGAAGATCCCCGGGGGTGCGAAAGGTGATGTATCAACCTGTACTCCCCCGGGGCCTTTTTAGGCACTATTCCTAACGGTGATACCCTCAAGTTATCCACTGGCAATGAATCAAATGGGCCCGCAATCCGGCCCTCAGCCAATTCCTTTTTTATTTTTTTCTCGACGACCCTTTCCATGCCCTTAACTGATCGCAGGTTCTGCGCCATCCAGTGCTCACGCACACCCTCAAATGGAATCTCAAAACCGTATTTAAAACCTTCAACTATATAACACGCTAACTCAGGGTCGGGATAATCCCGCAACAATTGCTCTAATACCCACCACCTAACTGGGGTTGGTGCCCTTCCCTGGGCCAGCCTGCGCCCCCCCGTTTCCTTTTCCAAACCCAGGTTGGAAACCCCGCTTCCCTCTTTGATTCGACCCCCGTCGACGCTGACAATTGGTGGAGGGGTGGGACCCTCCGCATTGCAAACACGCATGCCGGAATCTGCAAAAGGAACGAAAACACTTCCCTTCGTTGAAATCCCAACATGCGAGCGATTGCTGCCCCTTCTTCGTTTGCTCCCCCCGAAAGCCATCCACTGGCTGACCATCGCCCTTAATGATGATATGGCCGCTGTCGGCGCGCACTACTTCCTTCCCCTGTACACACTCTAACCATAGGTCGTGGTCCTTTACGTCCCAGCGCACCCCGGGTGTGATTGCCGCGTTCTGACGAAATGATTCGTCATACCGCAGCCAACCAAAACCGTCCTTCGTAAGGTATGCCCGCCGCACTATGTCGAAATATTTCCACAGCGCGACTGCCCTCTCTGGGAATGCCTGCATTACCACGCCGGCGTAGACGATGAAGGCAGATTCCCAGTTGGCCCAGTTTCTATCGATCCTGCGCCTCTTTGCCCTTTCCAACTCCTTTGCCTCGGGCCGCGCATTCGGATCCGGAATTGGGTCACAAAAAAGGATCCCGAAGAGATCAATATAATCTCCCTTCCAAATCTTCTCCCTCACTGATTGCAGGAGATGCACCCCCAAAGGCGCCGATACCCGGGCGTACCCCCCCTGTAACGGGGAAGCCTCCTGTGCAACCCCACTGGTTGCTGCTAACCCTTGACTAGCTACGCTAGCCAGTTGTGCTGTCTGCACCATTGTTGGCCCCGGTTGCGGGGCCTGTCCCCCGGTGTCTGATGCCTGGCTAACCGACCCGTGTGGACGCCACACATTGTCCACCCACACGAGACGGTTGGGATCCTGTTGTATGGGTAGTTGCCCCGAAGATACCCCAGACCAACTCGCCCCTGGCTGCCCAGCTATTGCCGTCCCTGGGGTTTCGGCTGGTCCCCTGCCTGTCACCCCCATGACACCCATCCCTGCTATTGTTGCCCCGGGGGGTCCCGCCATACTCCCGCCTGGCCCCCCGGTGCTATCGCCTTCTAACAGGCCCGGTCCTTGATGCTCCCGCATACCCGCACCATCCATAGGTGGCTCGGCTCCCTGGGCACACACAGGGGACGGGACCAACTCACCAACACTGCTACTTGCTGCAGCCGCAGCCCCGACATCCTGCAGCTCCATGCGCCTTGATGATAGGGCCGCCTCGGCCCGAGGGCCCCTGCCTTCTTCGAGCAGCTGAGTAATTCGTGTCATCTGCTGCTCCATCCTATTCACTTTTTCTGCCAGTGCCTCGACTGCTGGCCCTCCGAATTCCTGTCTCACCCTGTCGTGGGACTGCAAGGACACCTCCTGTAAGTTATGGCTCTGCCTTCCCGCAGACAGACCCCCGACCCGGCCTGGGTCCAGAATGCCTGAAGCCTCCAGCCGGGTCATCATGCTGTCCCACCCCGTCATTCTGGCTTCCATGGCCTGCAAAAAGGCCTGGCCGTGCCCCTGCTGAAGCCACGCCTCGGGTGGCTGCTGCCCGCCTTGGGCCCCCAACATCTCACCGCCACGCCCCCCTGGCATTAACACTGAGTCCCTTGTTGGGGGAGCTGCACCCGCACTGGGTAGAGGCCCGCCTGGTTGCACGTGCCCAGGCGGCCCTCCTACCGCCCCAGGCCCCGCCGCCCCAGGTGGGAACACGGGCACTGGAGGAGCCCCCTCTCCCCTCTCTCCTCCATCTGTTGCAAGGGGGGGGGCTGAACAGCTGCCCCCCTCTTTTGCCCCCTCTTTCCCTGAGGCCTTGCAGCCACCTGTCCCTTCTTAGTTCTGCCCATTCTCGGGTCAGACCCAGAAGGCTTCGCGTAGTGAAGGGGGGGGGGCAGTGGCAAGGGTCTTATCCTCACACACCCCAACGATTGGCACCAATGCCCCAAGTGGATTTAGATGGAATGGGGGGGGGGGGAGGGGTATCGCGTCCCCAGCCCCGAAGCTGATTCGCCTGTGAAACCCCAAAGGTGAAGGATGGGGGAGGGGGTCCCCTGCACCCCACCCGGTGCTCGCCCACAGTCCCAACAGGCACTTGCAGAAAAAAAAAGGGGAGGGGGGGTGATGCGAGTCCTCGCCCCCTTCCACCCGATCCCCTTGTGCCCCCAGCCGAAAAAACCCTCCGCTTTTTTAATCCCCCCCTTTTGGCTCGCAAAGCCGGTCCTCCCTTGCTAGCCGATCCCGGCCGCCCGCTTAGCTCCGCGCCGCTCCTTAAGGCCTCCCAGCCTCGCACAGCCCCCGACGAGCGTCCTGCTTCTGGCGCTGCTTGCGGCCGAATGCCGCGGCTCGCGCGCCTTCCAAAACACGTGGCTCCGAAGAGCCAATCAGCTTGGCGCATTTTCGCGCCTCTGTCCCTTTGCATGCTGCAACGGGCTCGTTGCAGCATGCAAGGGATCGCCCTGCCGGAGCAGTCTTGGGCGGCTTCCCGCCCCCCACGTGTGCCGTTATTCCCCTGATGGGGCGGGCACAAATCTGTCCCCGCTGCGCACAAGGCGGCAGCGGGGTCCAATCTCTCCATTGTGAAAACTGACCATTCAGTCCTACTTTTTGCTTCCTATCCTTTAACCAGTTACCGATCCATAGTAATACACTACCTCCTATCCCATGACTTTAAATTTCTCAAGAGTCTTTTATGTTGGACCTTATTGAATGCTTTCTGGAAATCCTGGTACATTATATCTACCAGGTCTCTTTTGTCCACATGCTTATTTACACCCTCAAAGAATTCCAACAGATTAGTGAGGCATGACTTACCTTTGCTAAATTCATGTTGACTCTTCCCCATTAAGCCATCAAATGTTCTTCAATTCTGTAATTAATGATGGTTTCCACCATTTTGCCCAGCACAGATGTCAAACTTACTGGTCTGTAGATTCCAGGATAACCGCTGAATCCCTTTTTAAATATCAGGGTTACTTTTGCCACCCTCCAGTTCTGTGGTACAGTGGCAGATTTTAGTGATAGGTTACAATTTACTAACAGTAGGTCTGCAATTTCATACTTGAGTTGCTTCAGAACTCTGTGGTGAATACTATCTGGTCCTGGTGCTTTGTTAGTATTTAGTTTGTCTATTTGCTCTAGGACCTCCTCCAGAGTCATGTGATTTGTGACAGATATTCTAATTCATCACTTACAAAGAAAGATTTAGGCGTGCATATCTTCCCAATATCCTCTGTAGTGAGGGCTGAAGCAAAGAACTCATTCAGCTTCTCTGCAATGTCCTTTTCCTCCCCAAGCACCCCTTTTAGCCTCTATCCATGAGGTAAAAATGGAAACACGGCAGAACAGTCCTATTCACCCCGGCCTGGCCTCATAGGTGAGTCACCAACATCTTGTGTTTCATGGTATCAAATGCACAGATAGATCTAGAAGAACTAGTAGCATCATATGACCCCTATCCAGCTCTACCAGGAGGTCATCGACCAAGGCCATCAACGCTGTCTCCGTGACATAACCCAGATGAAAGCCTGACTGCATGGGATCAAGAAAACCAATGCTATCCAGATGTACCTGGAGCTGACACACCACCACCCATTCAATAGCCTTCCCTAAAAAGGGAAAGTTAGAGACAGGCTAATAACTCACTGGGGCATCAATGTCAAGAGATGGTTTTCTGAGGAGAGGCCGGGACACAGTCTCGTTGAGCCAACCCGGCACCCTCCCCTCCCAAAGGGAAGCATTAACCACCCCCGCAAGCACCAGTCACAGTGTCTCCCTGGAAACCTTAACCAACCAGGATGGGCATGCATCTAACTCTCAAGATGTGGCTCAAACAGACCCCAGGACATCTGCTGCCTCAGCAGGTGTTACTGATTAGAACTCATCCCATACAACATGACCAGACAGGGCACTACTCTGCCATTTCCTCCAAAATGGCAGAGTCAAAGTTGTACTCTTTGGGTACTTTCAGACGATACGGGGCCCTTTGGCCCCATACCGGAACCAACGTCTTCGTTCCCCGCCGGGGTCACCCCTGCACGGCCCAACAGACGTGCCGGGGGGATCCCGGCGGGGAAAGTGGGAGGGGCCGGGGCCGCGTGACGCAACGTGCGGCCGCACGGCCCCGCCCCCTCCACGCACCCCGCCGCCCGCCCTCCGAGGAGACGGGCGGGCGGCGGGGCCAATGCGGCCGCCGCGTCTGGCCGATCGTGCCACGGCCCGGGATCCCGCCGGGGATCCCGGGCCGTGGCACGCGGCCAGACGTTACTTTTTGTTGGCCACGGCCCGGGGTCCGTTTGACCACGCTTCCCGGGACCTTCCCCCGGCTAGCCCGGGAAACGTGGTTCAAATTGACCCCATGTGCCGATTCAGCGTGGCCAACATCTGGCGGCCGCCAAACAGACGTGCGGGACACGGTGACCCCAGGTGAGTATTCACCGTGGTTCACCGTGTCAACGTCACGTCTGAAATCACCCAATGTGAGTGATTTTATCTGCAAAATATGCTAAAAACATGTCATAGCAGGCTCTAGAAGACTCCGGTTCCAGGCGGACACAGGGTGAAGCAACCAACGCTCTCACCATCCGGGACAGCTCCACTGGATGAGACTGAATGGATGCTATGAGGGCAGCAAAGAACTGTTTCTCTGGTGCTCGCACAGCCATGGCATAGGTTCTGATAAGCTCTATGCCGCAACAGATCATCTTGGGCACGAGTACGGCACCACCATTGTTCCAACCACTTCCTTCCATGTTTCATACACCTTAGGTCCTCCATAAACCACAGGGACCTATGATGACAAAATGCTGAGAGCAGATACCTAGGAGGAACCCGATCAATGGCCTCACCAAATGTTCCAGATGTTCCAAAAAGCCATGAGGTCTTCGGAACCCCTCTGGTTCCATGAGTCTCCAGGGGTGGACCAAATTAATGGGTCCTGCACCACTACGGACAGGCAAAACATGGCTCTTCCACCAGGCTTTTGGTGAAGGGGAGGGATTTGGGGAGGTCTAGGGGGTGGGTTTTTATTTATTGTGCACACCAGACTTTTTGTTGCAGATTTTATGGGTAAGTTTTGTATTTATATTTATATTTATAGTATTTTATTTGTTTTTTTATAAATTGTTGTACACCACCTTGAGCTGCCCGAGGCATGATATGGCAGGCTAGAAATATATAAAATAAATATCAATCAATAAATAAAACCCTTAGTCCATGCTCTAGTCTTCTCTCGCCTTGACTACTGTAGCTTCCTCCTTACTGTAGCTTCCTCCTGCTCTGCTCTTGCCCCCCTCATCTCCATTCAATGCTCTGCTGCCAAAATCACCCATTTTTCCCATCACTTTGTTCATGTTCAACCCCTCCTCTCAGGCCTACACTGGCTCCCTCTATGGGAATGCATTCAGCACAAGCTCCTGGTCTTCACCTTCAAGGCTCATCATGACCTTCCTCCCCAGATCACAATGCGGGATCGGGTGCAGCAGCTGGATTGGCTGCTGTGCCTGCCCGTCTCCCAGTGGGCGTGCAGCTGGGGGAGTGCAGGGGGGCAGGGCCATGCGGCCGCACATCGCACCGCACAACCACTTCCCCTCCCCGATCCCCTGTAGGAATCTGTCCAGCACATCTAAAGGATGGCTGGACTGATTCCTCACCGGGATCCGCAACGCATCCCGGTGCATGACGATTTCATGTATAAAATCAAATCAACCTTGGTTAAACAAGTTATATTAACAATTTCACAAATCACTCCACATGAGAAAAGTTATGTGAAGTTATGAAAAACAATGTCCAATTCTTCTCCTACAGAATTCTCTGGCACTTTGGGATATAAACCAAGATGAAAGTGTCATGTTTGTTTTCTACCAGATAAGTTGATGATAGCAGCTCAACTTACCTGGGTAAGGAATACATCGGCAACATGTTCCAACACGGTCCCAACCAGGTCTATCGGTACAACAAAAGTACCGGCAGCTGAGGAGGGCAAAGAACCACAAGAATGTGATGACTGCCATGGCAGACCTCATCTGGCCAGGTCATGGCAGACCATAACAAATATTACAACTTGATGTAGCCCACTTAGGCCAGGTCGGGCGGACAACAGCCTGGGTTCAGTGGGCTGTAATCCCTGAGGTCTCCAAGATTACACCCCGAACACACCACTGACCCACCCAGGAGCAATCCCAGGCTAACATCTGGTAGGGCACCACGAAAGATTAAGTTGGCTCACGGGCCAAAGTGGGCCACCATCACATTTGTTAACACCCTGTCTATTTCTCACTACTTGAAGCTGGAGCTGAATTGAAATGGCTCAACTGTTTTTGTGGGATTTTTCTGCATTTTCAAAATGTCAGTCAGAATTCTGATGTGGATTTAATCCACAGCAGAATTGAATTTGAAATTCAGAAGGAATTATTTTGCCCCTTACTGTGCATGGTGGTGGCCATAACATAAATGCACAAAATGTCAATGCCCTAGATTCTAATGTAATTTTTCATGTGCTCAATACCATCCTCTGCTATTTTGTGCATGATTGCTAGGAGGTGAAATAATTCTGATCTTTCCAGAGAAATCTGGATTGGTACCATATTCCTGTCCTCATTTCACCCAATTGATTGAAACAACCATATCCATTCCAAAATGTCAATTCAGCCCTACTTGAAGATGGAGAATTCTTCTAAATCATCAGATTCTGAACTCCAGAGTTTGTGTCGACCGATTAAATAGTTCAGTTATGCCACTTCACCATGTCCTTCCATTAGTCACCTTTTCAAGAAAACCCCCCCCCCACACACACACACACACAAAATCCTCAATTTTTTCTAATGGGAAACAACCTGTTAATAAATAAATGAAATGCACCTTTGAACTACCACCCCCACGTCCCCAATATATCTTTATAATGTGACCTGGAAATGACCTTGTAGTCATATTAAATGGATTCTGCCTTCAAGCTTTGTTTCTTGGTGGCCTCATCATCATATACTGGATCCGTCCAAGATCCTCCCTGGTTGGTTAATACCACCAGGGAGATGTACAGGTCAGTGCTGGTGGGGGTGATCAGCACCTCCATTTGGGAGGGTAGGGTGCCAGACTGTCTCGAGGTGGTGGTCTGGCCCATTCTCAAGTAAACATCACTTGACGGTGACATCCCAGTGAGTTACTGGTCTGTCTCTAACCTTCCCTTTTTAGGGACGTTACTGAATGGGTAGTGGTCTGGAAGCTGCAGGCGCATCTGGATCACACTGGTTTTTTGGATCCTGCACAGTCTGGCTTTCGCTTGGGTCATGGTGTGGAGACTGCGCTTGTGGCCTTGATTTATGACCTCCTGGTAAAGCTGGATAAGGGTCATGTGACCCTACTGGCTTTATTGGATCTATCAGTGGTGTTTCATACAGTGAATCATGAGATGTTGGTGGCTCATCTGCGAGACCTAGCTAGGTTGGATGGTACCATTTTACAATGGTTCCATTCTTACCTGGCAGTTAGATCTTAATGGGTGGTGCTAGGGACTGTACATTGTCCCCTGGGGGCAGGGCTGGTCTTTGGAAATTTGCACCCCTAGGCCCTTCTCACATTTCTTCCCCCAAGTCCCTCCCCCCAAGCAAATCCCAGCCCCCACACTGAAAAACAGATGAGCAGGTGTACAAGATATCCAAGGTATATAGGGCTGAACAGAGACACTGCATCATAAGGCACACTCCTTCTTACTATCCAGGTAGCGGCCTCATGCATTGTACGTCTGGCTCTGGCTCTGGCCTCCAGCCTCCCCTTACAGCCAACTTACACCACCAGTTGTACAACCATGTTGATCCCCACTAGGGGTTCTAGACCATTGCATCTGGGCCTTTGACCCCAAATATCCGAGTGTGCTCTCATTTTGATGCTCCAGAGATGGGGCTCCAGTCCTCAGCATCCTCCTTGCAGCCTGCTGCTCCTATCAGTTTCTTAGTAGGGCCCTAGACCATTCCTTCTCTTCTGGGCCTTTGGCCTTATACTGTAACACTCTCACCTGGATTCTCCAGTGATGATGGGGCTCCAGTTCTTGGCTTTCCTGCAACCTCCTTAGACAAACCTCATATAGGCAAAGTTGTGTTTTCTGTTTGTCACTCAGAGTCTCTATTTACTGGTGGTCATGAAGCCATCAGACCATGGCTTCCTGGATGCCAGCCATAATGGTGCCATGGTCAACCTCCCAGGCTGTGCTGTGGGCTGTTTCTATGCTGCCCTCTTACAATGATGAAACTCTATAGTTGTTTGCTCCTGGCTTTTGCAGCTGCAAAGTCATCAATAATGTAATCATAAGGGACTGACTCGAGCAAATCTGATTTAGTGGAAGGCAAACACAGAACGTCCATTCATTCTTGTGTTAATGTTGAGTGCAGGCAGATCTTCACATGTTTCAGCCATGACAAGGAACGCTCTGAGCTACAGTTTGTTGCTAGGGTGCAAAGAACGTTCACACTGCAATGTCCACATTTGGGTAGACAGTCTATAGCTGCTTATCTCCTATAAGCCTGCCAAGTCAAAGCCTTGGCTTCCCATTGTCTTTGATACTACAGAGATATGCTTGAAGGTGCAGGCATTCATCAACGAGGACATCTTCGAGGTCTTTTGGGTAAAGCCGCACAAGCCAATTGCCCCTTTCTTTATCTCTTCTGGATTCTGATCTATCAAGTTCTCAAGGAAAGCAAACTTGTTATGTAACATACGGTATGCCTCACTTTTTCGTTGTAGCTCAAGGTGGAGTTTGTCCAAAATAAGGATGAATGTATTCACTCTAAAAGAGTCCCGTGGGGTTAACTCCATGTGCCCTTCTCGAGAAACATCAAAAACAAGTTTCATTTTCTTTTTTCGGCTTGTTTCATATTCATGTAAGCCAGAGAGTTCCTTGGCTCTCTCCTCATAGAGCTTGAAGTTTCTTCTGCTTGTTGAACAAGTCCACCATACAGCTCAACAACTGCTCTGATATCAACATCCACATTATGTAGACATTTGCTGGTGACATTGAATTGTTTCAAGAGTCAACGCCATAATGTTGCCATGATTGCAGTTTCCAGTTGTTCCAAATTTCTCAGAAGGCCAGTAACTTCACTTCAAGTGATTGTTTTTCTGATGTATCTTGCCCAATTGTCTCTGGTGTATCTTCCGGGGATGGTGCTGCTCTTTGTTCAATTGGTGTAAAAAAACCTCCTGCAATTTAGGAGGTTTTTTGCAGCAACTTTTTTTTCTTTGAGCTCTGTAACCTGCCCTGTTTAACCTTTTCCTACCGGCTGACATTTTCATTCAGTCACCTGAGCGATTGTTGTTGACTCAAATGATCGTTGGCAACCCCTAAAATGAAGAGACAAGCAAGCTCCCTCAATGGAGGGACACACCTACTGGAGTAGTCTAGTAGGTAGTAGTATAAATCTTTATTGATATGACCGTTTGGTCGATGTAATCAAGACACAAACAAAACAAAACATAATAAAATCAACAAAGTACTTTAAAATAAACACATCTTAAAGAAGGTGTACTTTTACCCAAAAATACACAACAAATGCTCAAACCCGGACCAGAATATAATCTTAAGTGACAAAGAGAAATCTAAGGATTCTTACAGTTTTCCATACCAGACTGTGCCAAGTCCTTTCTCCTGGCAATCAAGAAAAGGAAGTTGGTCACCCTATACATTTCCCCCACATTTATTTATTTAAAATTTATATACCGCCCCTCCTGCCCTCAGGGCAGCCTGGGGCGGCGAACAACATTCAATAAAAATATAAAAAATTTTAAAACAATTTAAAATTACAATATGTGGGGAAAACCCCCACATATTTACGTTTGCCAGGATGTGATTTAGCTTTTGTTCATAATTCCACCAGACAGGCTCTGAACCAAGTAGCCCCCTAAACTGATATTGGACCTCTGCAGACAATTGGCATTCAAATAAATAATGATTAAAATCTTCTATCTGTACTCCACAATCACATATCCTTAGGTGATAGGGGACGCCACTCTGTCGGCCCTCCAAAACCTTTTAGGACATTTGCTGGAAATGGACCAATGATAACGCCTTCCTTAGAGCAAAATTTGATAAATGAACCAAGTAAGGTTCTAATTTGTAAGTCGTTTTTATCCTACCATACTGAGGCGCAACCCCTGAATCCATGACTAGCGTCATATCCTGTTGTTTAAATATGTCTAATAGACGGGATTCTAGCAATTTTCTCAGGGATCTTCTCGGAAGTCCCTCTAGGGCCTTAAGGGAAAAGCCACTTTCACTCAGGAGCCTTACAAATCAAGTTCTCTATATGTACTTGTTCCTAAAGTTTCCTTGCTCCTCCCAGCAGGCATATGGGAGGCTATCTTTGGGCATATGCATTAATCTGGTCCAAAAATTACAGATGGCCACCTGGACTCAACAAACTCTAGAGATAACTCCAGTCTCTGCCCTCAAAAAGGCTACTGGTGTATAAATTGACACCCCTAAGATCTTTCTAAGAATCTTATTTTGCACCACGTCCGAAGTAGAGGCACCAAAGCCCCATAACTCTGCCCCATAAAGTATTTGAGGGGTAAGTTTATGAACCATAAGTCTAATAGCTGGTCTAACTAGCTTTCCCCCACCAGTTGGCCAAAATTTGATAATTCCTCCAGCTGTTTGCTGGGCTTTCAACTTTGCAGCTGCCAAATGTTGTGACCAGGAACCAGAGGCAGCAAAATTCAGCCTCAGATATCTGAAGCATGGAACCTGATCAATTTTGTTCCCATCCAGTTCCCATCTACGTGTATGAGTTCTCGTAGCAAAAACAACGATCTTTGTTTTGTCGTAATTTATTTTCAGATTCTCAGAACTGCAATAGGTACTTAATACCATTCATAATTTGATACCCAAAGAACAAAGTGGGTTTCGGGAACATGGGTCTATTGAAGACAACTGTTTTGTCTTGCTCCATGTTATTTCCAAATATGTAAAGATTAGGGCAGGGAACCTCTTTATTGCCTTTATTGACCTACGGAAGGCCTTTGACTCTATCTCTAGGGTATTACTGTGGGAAAATCTCTGAATGTTGGGTATAGATACTGAGGCTTATAATTTGGATTCATACGGGCAACAAGGCTAGAATAAGGATAGGGTCCTGTGGGGTACTGTCTGCCCCTGTGACAGTACAGAAAGGAGTAAGGCAAAGCTGTGTCCTTGCTCCAATCCTATTCAATCTATTCTTGAGCGATTTAATTCCAGCTCTGATGGATAATGGTGTTGCCCTCCCCAAGATAAAATATCGTCCTATTTCTGCATTGATGTATGCAGATGATGTGGTATTATTCTCACAGATGGAAGGCGGTTTACGTTCACAACTTAACATCTTGATTAAGTACTGTGACAAAAATAAGCTTGATATCAACTTTGCTAAGTCCCAGGTGATGGTTGTGGGGAGAGCCCGACGGCATAAATTTAAATGGAAGTTTGGCGATAAGGAGTTTTTACAGACCAACTCTTACGTCTATCTGGGGATAAATATTTCCAGTAGCGACTTCTGGACAAGGCACTTTCAGCAGATTGTCTTAAAAGCCACAGCAATGACTAAGGGGGTTCTGGGGCTGGTATCCAGAGCTTATCAAACTGTCAGATGTACTCAAAGTAAGATCCAGACCTTATTACTTTTTGGCCATACTGTTGTTCCAGAGGGCAACCTAAAGCCTCTGGAGGTTGTGCAGAACAAATTATTGAGGGGCTTGCTGAGAGTCCCCCAAGGGACTCCAGGGGCGACCGTGAGGGCTGAGACGGGGATGCCCTCTATAGTAAGATTGGTGAGACAGTCCCTACTTAGTTGTTGGGCTAGGAAGACAAGGAGTCCTGGCTCCTATTTGGTATCCTTAAGTATAGCCGAGGAGGTGGACCTAGAAGGTGCCTTACAGTACCCATGGCTGTCCTGTGTAAAGTGCCACCTGAGGGAATTAATTGGGCTTCTCAGTAGAACATTTTAGTGGGAAAAATCTGATGCAAATTAAGGCGGAGATTAAATTGAGAAGTAGGGATATGGTGTGGCAGGAGGACCTAGCATATCTCTCCCAGTGGAAGACAGCCCCTTATTACTTTTCACTTAAACAAACGTGGGGCTTTTAAAATTATCTGGATATTCTGAAGAGCCCCATACTGCGCAGGCATTTTATGGCATTAAGATTTCACTTGATTCATTCAGTAAGTTCTGCCGAACGTGACCCCAATAAGCCGTGGGGCGTTGGGGTTTGTGCCTGCTCGGAGCAGCTTGTAGAGGATGTTCCCCATATGCTTCTGGTTTGCCCAGTGTATGAGGTTTTATGAATGGTGTGGTTGGCTCCAGTATGGGAGGGGTGATAATATCTCCCCCAGATTCAGAAACTGGGGCTTCTCCTGAATGCACAAGAGACATGCGTTATCAAAGATGTGGGCCTTTTTGTGTCTCTGATGCTCCGATGCTGGGCAGATAATACTTCCAAGATTTGATCGCTAATATGGCTGGGTCACAGATAATTCGCTACCCTGCCCAGTACTGGTGAATAGGCCTGGGGCAACTGGACAAGACGCCCAATCAATTTGAGTTACTGTATGGTGCCTATAGTGGTGTACAAACTCAGGACATGTATACCTCCTTTAATTTGTTATGATCCACCACTGTACTAAGCCTGCCTGTATTATTTTCCATACTGTATTTTGTTACCTGCTGGATGTGGTGCTTTCTTGAATTGGGGGGATCCCCAATGAATTTGGACTCTGTATTATTTTGTGTTTTAATTATCATGGTTCGTTTGTATTTGTTTTTGTATATTTTCGGCTATGGTGAAAACCAATGCTGTAATAAATGACTACTACTACTACTAATATCATTAATGTCCTTCTCATCCCATTTTCAGCTGTCGATAAAACCGCCATATAATCAGCGTAAAGCAGAATGGGAAGAACCCTTCTACCTATGCTGGGCGCAAAAATCAACTCATCTCTAAAGGCATCTACTATATTGTTGATGTAAAATTCGAAAAGGAAGGGTGCTAACACACACTCTTGCTTTACACCAAGTTGGACTGGAGGATGGGGGGTTGAATTCTGTTTCCCCTCACTTGATGTACATGTCAACAATATTATCATAGAGTGTGCTTTACAGCCACAGAAACACACTCTCCTTCCTCCTTTATATCAAAGAAACCTCCTCCCATTCATCAGTTCATTTTGGCCCATGCTTTCCCCCCCCCATTAATCAGTTCATTTTGGCCCATGATTCCTCCCATTAATCAATTCAAAATCCATACCCAAGCTCCCCCTCAGCCCAAGCCTCCCCTTCCCTGACCCTGCCCCAGACAAGCTCCCCCCACCAGCTCAAGCCTCCACCTCCCCTTCCCAGAGAACCCCAGGTTCCCCTCCCCAGTCAAGCTCCCCCCAGCACAAACTTCTCAGGCCCCCCATCCCTTCCCCTAGCGCATCAACCCCTCCCCAGGCAGCAGACCCCAGCCCCTGCTTTACCAGGCCATGACCTGGCTTTACAGCCAAACACCTCCTACACCAGGCTGTGCCCGACAGCATTGGAAGAGCATCCACATGGACTGCGGCCACCCACAACAGCCCCACCAGACAACTTTGTCAGGCCCCTACCTCCCAAGCAGCCTCCCCGCAAGTTCCAACCGAAGCCTGCCTACCCCTCTGCTCCTCTGGTGGTCAGGTCCTCTCAGCCACCCCCACTGCCCCCCCCACCTTGCTGCACGCTTGTAGTCTGCCACCGCACTCCCCCTCAGCCTACCTGAAGAGGAGTGTGTGTACACTGGACACCATCCAGACTGTCTTGTTGTCTCTTGGCTTGCTCGTTGGTCCATGTGCAGTGCACATGCTGCCTGCTGCTGCTGGCTTGTCAACCATGTGGTTCAGCAGACAGTGAGTGGGAAATGAAATCTGCATCCAGAAGAGGAGGCGTGGTGGTCAGGTTTCACTGGAGGGGTGGGGCCAGGGAGGACTGCGGAGGGGGTGCGCCAAGGCTTCATCTATGGGTGGAAGCCTCCGGGGGGAGGGGCAGAGCAGCCCCAGCCCCTCATAAAACACTGCTCAAAGTCCTGGCATAGGGGGCCTGCCCCTAAGTTCAGGCCTTTTGGGGAGCTCCCATGTGAGGTCCTGCAGGGTTCCATTCTGTTTCCTCTGGTTCAATGTATACATGCAGTCATTTGGGGAGGTTATGCTAAGTTGGAGGGTTTGGTCAGTGTCACCAATATGCCGATGATACCCAACTGTACCTTTCTTTTTCAATCAACCCAAGCCCTGTCGTCTCATTGCTGTCATGGTGCTGGGCTGCTGTGGGGGACTGGATGAGGTCGAGTTGATTGGAACTCAATTCTGACAAGACAGAGATGAATTTGGTGGGTGGGGGGAAACCCCATTATTGAGGGGGGGTCTGTCCTCCATTGCTACCATCTGTGCGGAGTTTGTGGATGCTCCTGGACTCACAGCTGTGCCTGGATTTGCAAGTGTCAGCTGTGGCCAGAAATGCCTTCCACCAATTACATCTGGTGAAGAAGCTCCACCCATATGTCTCACACTCTGATCTCGCCACCATCATCCGTGCGTTCATCTCCTCAGTGCTAGACTACTGTAATGTGCTCTGCTCCAGGCATTTCACTGGCTGACTATTGTCTTCCGGGCCCAATTCAAGGTGCTGGTTCTCACATTTAAAGCCCTACATGGCCTGGGCCCCACTTATCTGAGGAACCATCTTGTTCTCTGGACCATATGCCATGTGCACGGTACACATATGTAATGCGTGTATGCACGGTCTGCACACATGTAGGAGAGCTGCATATGGCGAGCATGCAACCTAGCCCGACCCTGAACCCCTACCCTGCCTGCTCCACCCAGCATACCAACCAGGCATTGGGGCTTGGGGTTGGGCCAGTCGCAGCTCTCCTGCATGTGCACACACCATGTGCATGTGCATTGCATGCGCGGGACATAGGATTGTGCCCATTGTTGTTTTGCCGTTTTATATTTTTCACTGCCCCAGAATCAAGAAAGAACAGATTATAAATACAATGAAATAAATAAATAAATAAATAAATAAATAAATAAATGAAATTAAATAATTAAATAAATTAAATAAAATTAAATTAAATATAGCCCCTGTGGAAAAGCTGCATGAATAGTGTTAGAAACCCCTCAACAGTAATTTACACTTGAATCAGTAACATTTGGTCATTTCTTGCTTTCTCTTGTCTTTCACAAAAGTAAAAACATGGAATGAAATTAATTTTGCATACAGACTTCTAAGAGTAGAATATTTTAGTCTCAGGTTAGCAGCATTACACACACACACACACACACACCAAATAAGAAAGACCCCAAAACATCCCAAAGCCTTTACAGCTCATCTGTACACTGGACAGCAGCCAAGAGGCTTGCGCCCCTAGTTAAGTCATTTTCAGTGCTTCTTTCTCATCCCTAAGAAAGCAAGTATCCAAGAGTTCAGAATACGGACATTTCCTAATTATGCCACTGTATAGCGTAAGATGAAGTTATGAGGTATAATGAAGGCCTGCGGGAGACTATTAGCACAGTTTTCAGAAGCTAGCAAAGAAGTCTTTGTTTAATATTTATTTTAGTCACTAAACCCATGTGCAGGAGTTACAATTAAGAAATGAAAGTTAATAAGCAATCTCTTGTAAGACACAATATCGGTATGGAATTGATTTACAGGAAAATTGAGTTCACTACTCTAGTTCTTTATAAGCACAGCAGTTGCCATCAAAAAGGAATATTTTTGTCATTGTTCCTCAAATGCAAGCCAAGAAAAAGTACAAATGCAAAAGCTATGCTTTGAGGAGGCTTTTTTTTCTTTTCTTTTTTTCTATGACAGTTTTCATAATTATTTGTTTGCAATACCTTTCATCATGGGGATAAATTTGTAAGAATCTGGCATAAATTATATGTTGTCCAAATCTTCATTTGCATCAGCTTCTCCCTATTCCTCATTTCATTTTGTTCTGTAGTACACAAAGGTTTCTGCTATGAAGATCATGGAAGAAAAACAGCCAGGTGTTTATAAAATTCCCATGGGCATCAGCTCTTCTCTTGTGCTGCAGTGGCAGGATATTGCAATGGTCAAAACAGAAGACCAGGACCTAGGAACTCCTTCATTCTAGTTCCATCTGGACCATTACCTTTCCCTACCACTGTGGTTTTCAGCATGTCACTTCATCTCTCCTCTGTGCCAGCAGAACTGGGGAAACTATTATAGAAAACAGTAATTTTCAACTAATATTTATGAGATGAGCATAGCTTACTTTTCTGTTTGCAAATTGTCCATGCACAGATTAAAATTTCCTTGCATTTCTTATGCAAAATTATTCACCAATTAATTCTTGATCTGTAGATTTTTCAAAAGCAGTATGTTTTAAGCATTTGAGATTTGCAATTCAAGCAGTGCTGTTTAATTGCGATTGGAAACATGAACTACACAGTATTGCTTCTGTTCTTTGTTTGAAGACGATTAAGCGTTTGCAGTTTTATGGGGTACATTTGCAAAATTCACCACTGGGTTTCTGTGAATAGGAACTAGAATTTTGCATTCCTGCAAACACTCATTCTAGGAAATTCATGGGTTTGAGCAGTCACAAAAAGCAGAACAAAAGGTGACAAGTATAGCTGAAACAATTCTGAATTTTATATTGAGCAAAACCCCACAAATTGTTTTTTTCTAAAATAAATAAATGTAAAAATAGGCATTTGCTGGACTCTAATAATAAATACTTTAATTTCTACAATATTCCTGTATGGAAGTACGGTACCCTGAAGAAATTCTCAAGTGTCATGTAAGTAAATATTGTTGTTCCTGTGCATGCTGAATTTGCAATATATGTACTGTCAGTCATATTTAAATATGTTGACAAAGGCCGTAATCCAAGGTCCATGCATGTGCACAGACCAAACCTACTCTTGTGTGGTGCCTAGGGATGGGCGAACAGAACGCGGTTCGCATATTCGGATGTTGGGTCATTCAGTTCGAAACTCGAGTTCGGGTTCAATGGTTCGGTTCAGTCGAGTTTGGGTTGGCCAAACATTCAAAAATAGTGAAACCAAAACCAAAACAAAATAGAAACCAAAACCTAATTTTCGGCCCTGGAAAGACATTTTTCCTGTCCCCGAACTCATCTGAACTCATCCAAACATGACCGAACTGTTCAGTCATTCGAGAGTTCGGTTCGGACATTTGGTTCGGATGTCCGAACAGACTGAGTTCGGTCCAAACTCCGAACATCCGAACCACATTTTCCCATCCTTAATGGTGCCCTGGGCAAAATCCCTTCCTTCCTGAACCTACTGCCACCCCTGTCCACCACTGCAGTCCTGCCACTCTGTCTGCCAGGTGGTGGTGTAGGCAGGAAGTTGGAATTTTTGCCCGAGGCAAAACTATATTACATTGTCTCTATTGTGGTACATCCCTGATGAAAAGCAAATGCTTGAAATGCATTGGATTTTTAAGATTTTTCAATCAGCTCTTTTAATTACCTTATACAAGCTTGATTTTGGATACAAATTTATATTCTATGATTTTTTATTAATAATGGCCCCAATCCAGTGCTGGGCAGATCCCGTGTGGAGCTGCACGCCCTGCTGCATGGAATCCACATGGAGCCACATTGCCAGCACATTATGCCATGCGCATGCACCCGCAAGCTTGCAGCTCCGCACGGGGATCCACACAGCATTGGATTGCAGCCATTATTATGATTTATCACTAAATCAATTTTTCTTCACCAATTACTACATGTACTTCACTGTTTGTTTTCTCGGTAGCTGACATTTTTTGTTTCTGTTTTGCTACTGTCCTCACCCTCCCTTTTTTGTTGTTGACACTTTCTGAGTGTGCAAGGGAAGGTTTGGTCTGTTTGCACAATGTGCACAGACTTTGGACTGGGGCCAAAATTGGTTGAGTTTTTGGTCCGCTTAACTATGATGAATGCAAAGAAACACATTTTTGAAAGTGAAGATAGCCTTTAAAAATATGTCACATTTGATTTCCTTTTTCCTCAGAAGCAATCCTGGAACAAGCTTTTTTCTGCATTTTGAATCTATAAAGCTTTTGGGTGGGCCATGAACCAGTAGAGAGCAGCAGTGAGCCTTGTATTGATCTGAAAGCTGTGGGTGTAGCAAGTACTGGCAGAAGTGTTTAGACCTTTACAAGGTTTCGGAACTTGGATGTAGGAGGTAGGGTCACAATGGGGTCAGGATTATACTACCATGCTGCAAAAGATGAAATTTACGAAGGAGTATAGTAGTAGGTTGCTTTGACAACAAACAAACAAACAAAAATAAACAAAACAAGCAAGCTAACTTCCTTGAGTATTGGGATGCCATCACAATAAATAAATCAATAAATCAATAAAATAAAAATGTTAATCTTCCTGAGTTACAGTGGCCAAAAAAAGGGTGTTTACAGAAAAGAATGAGATATGTCTAGAAAAATGCAATTGTGCTTTCTCATATATCTAAAGGAATTACAATTTGTAAGTGTAAAGTGGACCTTCCCGCCCTTGCACAAAGATTTTGTCAAAGCAGGAGAGAAGAAAAGTCTAGTTAACACCATGATTGATAAAAGTGTTGTCAATAGATAGCCTTCCTGCTCAACTCCTGCTGGATGGAAGAGCTGAGGAGAATGTTTTTGTGGCTGAGCACATCCGCAGCATACAGGCAGTAAAGCTTCTCTTTGGGTGGAGTTTCCTGAGACAAGAAGGCAGCTACTAGAAGGATTGTGTGAGAGAGGCCTATCTATGCCAAGTCTGCTGCAGCTGCATCCATGCTCCACAAATCATGAGTTCGCTATGTTTTAGAGAGTAAGGGTAGAAGCCTAGATTAATGGCCGCCCCATAAATTGTTGTCTCTTGGCCATAAAGCCAGTAGAAGGGGCAAAAAGGAGACCAAGACAGACCTCACATAAAACAACTGTGGGCAACTAAGGAGTTTTCAGACAATGGTCACACGTTTAATACAATCTTTGCACCCACCATTGTAAACGTATATCTATTTCTCCTCTTCTGTGGGCTGCCAGCAGTGCTTATCTATCACTTGCAGCTTGTTCAGAATGTGGCAGTGTGGTTGCTTACTGGTTTGGACAGCCATGATCATATTATGCCCAACCTGTGTTCTCTACATTGCCTGCCTGTAGAGTGCGGCATTTAAGGTTGTGTTGCTGATTTTCAGTGTCCTGAATGTAATAAGGCCCAGGCTATATTCAAGACCTGTTTCAGGAGCCTCACAATGATGGTTATCTGCTCTCAGAAGACATCTGCTGCTTTGGGATCCTGCCATCATGTCTTAAGTCAGTGGGCAACTGAGCCTTTGTTTGATGCCCCTTTTGGTTTAGAACTCTGCTGTGGTGGGCCCCTTGTTATGGAATTTGATCACTCCATATGTCCATCTTAGCTCTAAAGAACCAGTGTGGTGTAGTAGATAAGATGCTGGACTTGGTCCTAAGAGATCATGGTTCAAATCTCACCCTAGCTAACGAACTCACTGAGTGGCCTTGGGCAAATCACCACCTTTCAATGTCAGTTCCCCATCTGTAAAATGAAAATATGTGTTTCTGTCTTTCCCTGTGCATTCCCCTCATCATTGTTCATCATAGATTGTAAGCCCACTGGGCAGGGACCTGTCTTTGAAAATATGTGACTGTAAAGCGTTGCATATGCCCAGGAGCATTATAGAAGTGGTAAATTTGTTGTTTGCCGCCCCGGGTTGCCCTGTGAGCAGGAGGGGTGGGATAAATTTTTTAATATAAATAAATAAATAAATGTAAATAAATAAATGTAGTAGTTCCTCCCTCCCTTCTCTAGGTGCTTTTAGGAACCACTGCTGGTTCCCCTTAATGTAGTTTGTCCTCCCTCTTTGCCTTCCAGTTTTAACTTGATTTATTTTGATTTTATATTATTTTATTGTTTCCATATTTTGATGATTATGCAGTGCTCCGAGTACCATTTAAAAGTAGGGAAGTACTATAAAAATAAAAATAAAATATCATCATCATCATCATCGATTATTACTACAATACATGTTAAAACTATAGCTTGGTTTTATTTTTATCTTTAGAGAGTAAACATCCCAAACATTTTTTGCTGTGAGCACATCAGAACTCCAAAAATCTATTGTGTATAAATTCAAGAGAGATGTGTAGACATCATGCTTTAGTTACAAGACAGATATTTCAGCCGTGACATTTAGAAAATGATGAGCCTCATGTGCCAGAGGTGCAAGTAGAGTTGAAACTCAGTATCTTCATCTAGTTCAGCAGTTATTAGATGACTAACTGGTTACCGTGGAGGATAACCATTGAAGCAGATTACCAGATAAAGCTGTGCAAGTTAACTAGTTTCCCACCATCCCATTTACCATATTACTGCATACCTTTACTGCTCTAAAACTAGATCTAGATGGAGTTAGTAGGAAGGGAATAATGGGCAAATGGTAATGTGGTAAATGATGATGCAGTAAATGGCAATATGCAGTATTGCAGTAAATCGGTAATTGAGTTAACTGGATAATCCACTGAACACTAACCAGATGCCAGTCAGTATCCAAACCTTTCTGGATATTTGTGAATACCACAGATCTGGTCTGGATATAGTGGCGGTTATTCTTTTTAAGCCTTGGTTACATGTTTCATGCCATTTTTGCAACCATGTCCCATTTATTTTTGTTTTTAAAAATCTTTTAAACACGTAAACGTTCATATGTGGTTTTATTGTTTACCTGTTCCTTTGTCCCATGTATAGTCATGTGTTCTCTGCTTTCCATTTTGCTTGATTCTGTGCTTCTTTTATTCTGAGTCAATTGCATTTTAAGAATCCTTGTACCTGATTCTATTATATCTATTTCAGTGATTCTCAAGCTTTTGGCCTCCTAGTCCCAATTAGAGCTGAAACAGTTAACCACAGGTGAAAACAGATGCGAGTGTCGCAAGGCGCCTCCCCGGGCTGCACTGGGGCAACCCACTGCAGCCGCCGTGCCTCTGGTTGGCATATAGGAGGAAGCAGCCTTCCCCCTCATAACCCAGGCATGGGGGCTGCTGTCACAGGTCCTACCACACCACGGGTCAGACTGAGGAACAGTTCACATGGGACAGGAGTCCCAGGCCAATGCTGCTCAGCAGGATCAGGAAGAGCTGCTGCTAAACGGCTGATGGGAGGGATGCTCCTGGGGACCCCCATCATTTCTTTTGTGCAATCAAATAGTCCACCAAACAGCTGAAGGGGGCACTCCTGGGACCCCCAATTTGGTGTGCACACCTGACCTGATGAACAGCTGATGGGGGGGGGGATAGTGGAGTGCACAAACCTTGGCCCTGCCAAAAGAGCTGATAGGGGGACTAGAAGAGCATGTGAACCTTGGCCCCACTGAACAGTTGGTTTGAGGGGCTGGAGGAGCATGCACAGAGCAGCCTCGCTAAACAGCTTATAGGGAGGGGGGAAATGGAGGAGTACATGCACCCTGGCCCTGCTGAACAGCTGGAACATGCAAACCCCAGCCCTGCCAAACAGCTGATGGAGGTGATGGAGGAGCACACGAACCCCAGCCTCGCTGAACAATTGATGGAGGAGTTGTAAGACTGTGTGTGTCCTAGCCCCACTGAACAGCTGATGGGGGGTTGGAGGAGAGCACAAACCCAGGCCCCACTAAACAGCTTATATGGGGGTGTGTGTATATTTATTAATTTTATTCCATTTGTACCCCGCCCCTCCTGAACACAGCTCGGGGCGACTTCCAAACATAAAAACACAACAATATAAAACAATCTAAAACACATAAAATACCATATCAAAAATTACATATTAAGAACAGAGCCTGGGATATAAAACCAATTAGGATAGGGGAGATATGTGCACCCTGGCCCCGCTGAACACAAAAATTGGTAATTTGATTATGTAGTATTAATTGGTGCAGTATGCTGTTCCTGACCAGTTAACAGATTAGCTATGTGAAATGTTGTTTATTAACCACAGTTATAAATTAACTTTCTATTTCAGCTCTAGACCAAATGTAATCCTGTGAAAAAGCCACACAAAATGTATCAAGTATCAATCAAGGGTCCTTTTCAAATGAGCTGCGGTGGGTGGGGATGAATGTGTGCCCGCGGTGGGTGAAGGTGGGTGTGGGCCCATTCCCACAGGTGCACACCCATCTCCATTCATCTCCATGCATGGAGGCACCACCATTTTCCCCAATGCCTACATGCGTGGGTGATGTGTGGAAGTGGATGAAGCTGGGTGGAGCGTGGGAGCACGCATGCACACCCACAGACTACAGGTGCCATTCTCATGGATGCCCCCCCCCCCCACCGAACACCCACCATGGGCAGCATTTGTATGGGTGTCCCTGACTGCACAGGTGTGCGGTGGGGGAGGGGTGCACCTGTGTGAAAAGGGTCGAGGTCATGATCCCCTCAGCAAAGCTTATGATCTCACTGGTGTCCTCCAACCTGTGGTTTGGAAACCTCTGATCTAACATCTTACTTTTTGGTCGGCCTCTTGGTCTGCTGCTCTCTGAACAACCATGTGTGCCTGGTACTATAGGGTTTTCTTACAATAAATAAATAAATAAATAAATAAATCCTCTTTTGTCATGGTGAAATATGATGAAAGGGAAGGAGGAGTGAATTATGATAGGCTGTGAAATGAAACTGCCTAATTATATCAATAATCTACCTCACTTTTTTAATGATTTCAAAATGTGTTGATCTGAGCCTTAGTCATCCGCTTCTCTGAAGTTTTCATTTGGCTTCCCTTTAAAGATAGAAGGAAGCCTTGCAAATTCCCCACTTTGATGAGAGCTTCACAAAATTAGCTGCAAAGTAATCCTGAAAGGTTATTTCATTATCCACTTACCTTTGGTATAAACAGATCAGCTCAGCGTATTAATTCACCTCAGTAGACCCGCCATCAAGCTTGCCCTTTACAACTTTTTCTGGGATTTGTATTCACCTGAGGAGGACAAAAATCAGAGGGAGGCTGCATTAGTGCAGACAGCTTCAATAAAAATATGGGGGGAAGTGACAATGACAAGTTAACCAAATTTAGTGAATGCCTTCATCTAAATCATAGACGGGATTCAAAATGAACCTTTTCTAATCGGAGCAATTGTACACAAATCATCTACCACTCACAGGCATTGAGTAAGTTAAATAAATAACAAAGCACAACACACCAAAAGCATATTCATTCTTGGTAACCACCCCAGCTTTTCCTTCTTAAGATTTACTTAAGGAAGGAAAATTCATGGTAATTTTCACAACTTTACAAGAATCACAGAGTAAAAAAGAACCTTGTGAGATCATTTGGAGAAAACACACATGACCATGGCATTTTCTGCAAGAAAATTCCTGTAATTCAGAGGTGGGGAACTTCAGGCCTGGGGGCCAAATGCAACATGTGGATTTTTATGTGGCCCTTTTCCAGTTCCTGGATCTGAACCCTGTATCCAGTTCCTACTCCTAAGCTTAGGGTGACTGGACCAGAGATGAGGGCATGCACACAGGGATAGGGGACAAATCCATGGCACAGATACATGATCAGATTATCTGAATTCTCTTCCTGAGTGCAACTGTCCACAGCTTTATGTGGCCCTTGGAGCTTGAACTAATCTTCAAGTGGCCCCTGGGAAGGAGAAGGTTCCAATCCCAACCCCCGCCTTAATTACTAGCCGCTAAGTGTTCCAGATTGCTAGTCAACCCGATTATAGATTGATCGCAGATACCAGTAGGTCAGAGGTATAGTTAAATTGGCATGGGCCCTGGTGCAGAAGATGGTTTACGGCCCTTGCTCCCAGTAGCAGGGGGTAAAGCTACACCAGGAACATAGGCCTACAAGGCCTGAGGGCCCTGGCCTGTCCCCATTAAAGGAACACCCTTGCAGTAGGTCATAGATTCATTAGCTATACCCCAAAGCCGCCTCTTTCACTGCTGTCTTATCAACCATCATGTATTGCCATAATGTATTTTCTATGCTGGAGAGATTTATTTTCTATACTGTTTCTGTGGAGATTACATTAAATATGCTGTATGCATAAAAATTAAACCTTTCAGTGTCAAGATTAATGTGCTACATATAGCAGATGCAATGCTATCCCTACATCTCCCATGGCTGTCTTTGTAAACATAACAATAAGTGTGTGTCAGGTAGAAACACATATGGGCCTAGACTCATGAACGAGGAAGAGAAGACGTGTACAATGCACATGCATGCATTCAGCAGACAGAGGAGAAAATCACTTTTGCTTTCATTGTAGTTATTACTTTTTCTCCTTCTTTTGCCATCTTATTGAATGAGGAGAAATAGGAAATAAAAATCAAATATGTTCTGGGTCATGGATTCCTACTGTGCAGTTGCAATTAGTTTCCTCTTCTAAAATAGAGCTAAAGTAGAGTGGATATTGGTGAAGTGCTGCGATCAAGTGCACAACTGTTATGTTCACTCTTCCTAGAGAGAAGGCAACTCACAGCTTTTCTACGCTATTGCTGGATGCATTGCCCAACAGGATAAAACTCGTATCAGTCCTATAGAGAAACTGCCAACTGGTTATTTTAATTTTACCTTATGTTTTGGCAAAATGGAATTTTCTTAATCAACCAAAACACTGTTTTCAATAAAAAAAATCTTCTGGCTAGTGGAAATTTACAAGTTACCGCTATATTCCCTTTGCCTTTTAGTCATTGAACAAGTTGGTAGAAAACAGATTTGTGCACCACTAATGCATTCCCATCCTCTCCAAGAATGAACAAATGCTTTGGAATTATGGTATAGTAATGTACACCATGTATCTAAAAAGAAATATCTTTATGTTTTATGTTTATTATATATTGTCATCACACCGACAGAAAGAAGCACAGACATGGGTTATAGGGTTTTAAGGTCACAACTCATGATTTCTAAACCAGTCAGAGAAGAGATTTCCTTTTCACAGCCAGTCATTACAGGTCCAGTGAATAGTCACCTTATACCCAGAGAGATCCCCAGGAATTCATTGGATTTCACCTGCTGGAAATTTTCTGTCCCAGAGACCACTTTTAGACGTGTACGGCGAACATGCTGCATCAAATCACGCTGCATGTAAATATGCTGCATGTGGAGTTTAGATGTGACATTTTGTGCATTAAAGCCAGTCGTGCATTCTTTTAAAGCCACAAATTAAATCTCTCAACATCAATTACTGATTGATGTATTCAATTCGCACATTCTTTTAAAGCCACGAATTAAATACCTCAACATTGATTACGGATTGATGCATTCAATTTGCGCATGCTTTTAAAGCCACAAATTAAATACATTGACAGAGAGGTATTTGATTTGAGGCTTTAGAAGAATGCGTGACTGGCCTTAACGTGCGAAATGTCACATCTAAATCCCACATGAGGCATATTTACACGTAGCGTGATTTTATGCAGCGTGTTCACCGCACATGTTTAAATGCAGCCTGAGCCACCTCTCACCACATGCTGTCCCAGGACATCCCCGTCATCCCTGGAACCCGACCATACAACACTGCACTCAGAGGAAAGGAGCAAGAGACCTGACACCAGCCTTGGCACACCCTAGTCCTACTAGACAGTGTTGATCCTGTCTCTCTCAATGAGGGGAGGGAGCCAAACACATAGGCTGCCTCATGCTACACAAGGCCTCAATGTCCTGTCCACACATCTCATAAGGAGTTCCCTTCTGCTACATATTGGTTTTGATTGTTCTGTTGTCCGTTCACTTTGTCCTCACATGCTAGCCTGGAGCTCCCTTCCGAGTTGTGAAAAACAGTTAAAATCCCAGACTAACATATTTACACTTGTCCTGCACTTAAACACACCCTCCATTGCTCAAACAGAAAAGGCTGAGGATGGTGGCATTACAGGAAAAGCAAAACCAAAAAAATCCTCAGATGAAGCAAGCCAATTATGACAGAATGGAAATATTCCTTCTTAGTCTTCACATGGTGATCGCCTTTGCCCCCCTCCCCGCCCCCATAAGTTGGGAGATAGTAAGGAGCAGGCAGGCAGGCAGAGTTGGGGCATGTAGCAGAAACTTTATGAGGCAAGAACTGTGGGGTGGTCAGCAAGAACACAACTTGCTACTGTCCCTCTCACCACTAAACTGCCACTACATTTCTTGATCTGCACTAGGTGAAATATATATTAATTCAGGAGTTCTTGCCTCATGAGGCTTCTGCTACATGCCCCAGCTCTGCCTGCCTCAAGTCCATCCCTTCCCTGCTCCTTATTATCTCCTGCCTTTTTAGGGAAAGTTATTGAACGGGTGGCTGCCCAACACCTCCATGTTCATCTCAGTGTCAGATTCCTGGACTTTGGGGCTTTCCTCCTGGGTATGGCACAGAGGCTGCACTTGTGGCCTTGGTTGATGACCATCACCTGGAGATTGACAAGAGGAATTCTACCCTGTTAATCCTATTAAATCTTTCATCAGACTTTGACGTCGGATTAGGGGCAGTAGGGGAAGAGCGCGAGGGGACGGAAGTACCGTCTGGTCCAGCTATGTGGGGGGAGTTTCAGGAAGTGACGCCGGCCGATGCTGCGGATGTTTTGGGGTCTGTGAGGGCCACCTGTTGCAAACTTGATCCATGCCCATCCTGGCTGGTGAAAGCCTCCAGGGAGACGTTGGGGACTGTGCTGGTGAGGGTAGTGAACGTGTCCTTGCAGCAGGGGAGGTTGTCGCCTTGCCTCAAGGAGGCTGTGGTGCACCCCCTGCTGAAGAAACCATCTTTGGACGTGGATGCGCTCGCCAGTTACCGGCCTGTCTCTAACCTTCCCTTTTTAGGGAAGGTTATTGAGTGGGCGGTGGCACTCCAGCTCCAGTTGCATCTGGACAGCATCGGTTTCCTAGACCCTTTTCAATCGGGGTTCCGTCCCGGCTACGGCACTGAGACAGCGTTGGTGGCCTTGGTAGACGACCTCCGCTGGGAGATGGACGCAGGCTGTTCAACATTTCTCATCCTGCTAGATCTCTCGGTCACCTTTGATTCCGTGGACCATGGGCTGCTATTGAGATGGTTGAGTGACCTGGGGGGCCTGGACGTGACTGTTCTTGAATGGTTCTGTTCATTCCTCTTGGGGAGAAGCCAGCGAGTAGTACTGGGGGATGAGACATCGCGCCCCCGCACCTTATCATGCGGCGTTCCGCAGGGTTCTAGCCTGTCTCCGTTATTATTTAATGTATATATGCAGCCCTTGGGGGAGGTCGTGAGAGGGTTTGGGGTGCGGTGTCACCAGTATGCTGATGATACTAAGCTGTACCTCTCTTTTTCAATTGACCCAAACCCTGCTGTCTCGTTGCTATCCCAATGTTTGGAGTCCATGGCGGAATGGATGCGGCAGAGCAGACTGAGGCTCAACCTCGATAAGACGGAGGTGATGTTGGTGGGGAGAGCAAGGTAGGTAGTGGCCCCCCTGGCTGGGGGGTTCACCCTCCTATAGCTGAGCAGGTCCGGAGTCTGGGGGTGATACTGGATACAGACCTCCACCTGGAGCGGCAGGTGGAGGCAGTCTCTAAGACTGCCTTCCGCCAGCTGTATCTGGTGCGTAGACTGCGTACGTTCGTCTCCGGTCCGGACCTGGCCTCCCTCATCCATGCTTTCCTCACCTCAAGGCTGGACTACTGTAACATGCTCTACGTGGGGCTTCCCTTGTTCCTGGTCCGGAGGCTGCAGCTAGTGCAGAATGCGGCGGCTCGTCTCCTTATGGGGACGGGCCGTTGGGAGCATGTTACACCTGTGCTACGAGCTCTGCACTGGTTGCCAATAGCGTGCTGAGCCAGGTTCAAGGTTTTGGTGTTGATCTATAAAGTCCTTCATGGTCTGGGCCCTTCATACCTCAAGGACCACCTCGCCCTCCGCGCCGCAGAGCGGCTCCTTCAGTCTGCTGGGGGTGCCTTCTTGGAGGTCCCCAGTGTTAAGCCGGGGGCCACAATGGAGAGGACATTCTCGGTGGCCGCTCCGCACCTTTGGAACTCCCTTCCAGAGGAAGCTCAACTGGCCCCCAGCCTGTTGACATTCCGGCGAAGTTGTAAAACCTGGCTGTTTACCCAGGCCTTTGGGGAGGGTGGGAGGGTGGAGTAAGAGGTTTTTTTTAGCTCCCCCACCTGATCTATTATTTATTATGTATTATGAAGACTCTAAGCCCTGTTTAATAATTTAAATAATTTATATTGCTATTGATGATTTTCAATTGTATTTTATTGTATTGTATTTTATTATTGGAAGCCACCCTGGGCTGTTTGCAGGAGGGGCGGGGTATAAATTTATAAAATAAATAAATAAATAAATATCACCCTTTGGTCATGAGGTATTGTTTACACAACTGCAGGACCTGGTGGGTGTGTGCAGGTCTGCTCTTTAATGGTTTCACTCCTCCCCGTCTCAGAGATCCCAGAGTGGTGATGGGTAATCTCTCATCATCCTCTCGGGACCTCCCCTGTGGGGTCATGCAGGGTTCTATTGTGTCTCTCCTCTCGTTCAATATGTATATGAGGCCACTGGGCGAGTTCATTCAGAGGTTTGGAGTGAAGTCTTTCAGTATTCTGATGACACTCAGCATACTGGAGGATAGGCCAATTGAGGCTGAATCCAGACAAGATGGAGGTGATTATGGTTGGCCGGGGAAGGGATTCGTACCCCTGTCCAGCCCCCTCTGGTCAATCAGGTCTGTAGCCTTGAAGTGCTTCTGGACCCCCTGCTGCTCCTGGATTGTTGGGTTGTGGCGGTGGCCAGGAGCACTTTTCACCTCTGGTGAAGAGGCTAAAGCCTTTTCTTTCTGATTCGGATCTGTCTACCATCATGCATGCTTTCATCACCTCGATTACTGCAATGGGCTCTATGGTGGGCTGCCCTTGACTGTTCAGAAGCTGCAGCTGGTGAAGAATGCAGCAGCTCACCTTTCAGGAAGCACATTACAGTAGTCCTCCAAAGTCTGCATTGGCTCCCTATATCATTCCTGGTACAATTAAAGATGCTGGTTTTGACCTTTAAAGCCCTAAATGGTCTGGGCCCCAGATATCTGAAAGACCACCTGTCCTTTCTTGTCCCATTGCAGTCCCTGTGATCAGCCAGGAGCACCTCCCTGTGGGTACCACCTGTTAACCTTGTTCATACAACAAGGGCTTGCAGAGGGATTTCCCAGTACTGCCTTTCCCAGGAGGTTCATTTGAGCCCAAGCCTGAGAGTCTTCTGGAGGTGATGCAAGACTTTTTTATTTGAAAAGGCATTTGGTGGATGGGAGAGGATGGGATTTGGTGGGTGGCTTGGGGGTAGGGAGATGATATTGAGTAGATTTTTGGGGGAGTAGGTTCTGTGGGGTTTTTATTGGGGGGGAGGGGGTGGATCCGTTTTAATTGTTTTTTATGGATTGTAAGCCACACTGAGCTTCCAGGAAGGGAAATAAATAAATATACATTTGGGAGACAAACAACAACATGCTCCCCTTCAGGCCTGCAGAGGAAAGCATCCACACTAAAGTGGATTAATCCGTGCCAATGTCACATCTGAAAACACCCAACGCGAAGAAAGCAAAGGAAAAAAAAATCAAGTACCAAACCAAAGTATTAAATGAGGATTCTGCCGTGCTCCATGCACCATTTGGTAATGGCAGAAAGGATGTCTATAACAATAACAACAATAGCAACAGCAACAACAACAACAACAACAACAAAACCTTTACCTATCATTGTGGGGTTGTTTTCCATACCCGGTGGAAAAAAATATGAAAAAAATATGGTAATTTGTGGTTCTACAAGTTTCAGATTTTAGGACATTGGGTGATTTCAGACGTTATGAGATCACAGTCAACCACAGTGAACCATGGTCAATCCCATGGGGGGGCCAAAGCACCTTGAACATCTGTTCGGCAGGCACCAGATGTTCACCACAGTCAATCCCCAGCAGGGGTAAAAATCAACCACCCTTCCAAAGGTCCAGCCTGGACCATCTCCAAAAGTGTGGTCAAAGCAATTCCCACTGGGAAACAACAAAAAGTAATGTCTGAATGACAACCACCAGCCGGAATCAAGCAAAACAATTCCCAGCTGGGGACAAAGCATGCAGCATCCCTGCCAGGCAACCAGCAACAACACAGGCGGG
>QEPC01011396.1:1136878-1153805 GCA_003113815.1 Sphenodon punctatus
CTTGAGGGAGGTGCAGGTCACCATCCCCCCACTGAGGGAGAGGGAGGAGCCGGGTCCAAGGTCCATATGTGCAGGGCTGCTGCTGTTAAACTCGAGGTCCGTGGTGAACAAGGCCCCAATTATCCGGGATTTAATCTCAGATGGGGCCGTGGACCTTGCATGTATTACGGAGACCTAGCTGGAGGAGCTGGCTGGTCCAACTTTGGCTGAGTTCGTTCCGGCCGGGTATGCCGTGCAACATCAGCCCCGCATAGATGGCCGGGGAGGTGGTGTAGCCATTATTTTCAGAAAGGACTGGCCTGTTAGGAGGTATCCAGTTCAGGAGATTGTGGGTATTGAGGCCCTTCACGTGGTGTTTGATTTGGCTGGGGGCAAGTTAGGGGTGCTGTTGGTATACCGGACCTCTTCCTGTCCTTTGGCATCCCTTACCGCTCTAGCAGAGCTGGCCTCGGAGGTGGTGTTTGGCTCCTCTAGGACTTTGGTTCTGGGGAACTTCAACATCCACGCCGATGCGGGCCTTGTCGGGGCGGAGCGAGAATTCATGGCCGCCATGGCCACCATGGATTTGCCCCAGGAGGTGATCTGCCCAACCCACATGGGAGGGCATACCCTCGACCTGATCTTTGGTTCTGGCCTTGAGGTGGGGGGTCCGGTTGTGGGGGAGGTTACAGCAGTACCCTTGTCATGGATGGACCATTATCTCCTTCAGACCAATCTTCTAGCGCACCCCCTCCAGAATGGGAAAGGACCAGTTAGGATGGTTCGCCCTCAGAGGCTGATGGAACCCCAGCAGTTCCAAGAGGTCTTGAGGGAGTTAACCTTGGACTTGGACTAGCTCATCCACAGAGTGACCATCCAGCATTGGAACAGCTTGCTGGAGGAGGCCATTGACAGGGTGGTTCCGAGATGCCCTCTGCCTTGGTCTCATCACCGCAAGGCCCCTTGGTTTACTTAGGGGCTGCGGTGTATGAAGCGTGTAGGCAGGAGGCTAGAGCGACGCTGGCGTCGGACTCGATCTGACTCCGACCGTCTTCTCCATAGGGCACATTTGCGGTCCTATGTTGAGGCTGTGAGGATGGCAAGGAAGGAGTTCCTTGATATCATCATAGCGTCTGCGAAGTCACACCCGGGGAGCTCTTTCGGGTGGTGTGGGGGCTGGTTAGTCCGGCCTCCCTCCACCTGGATGGGGACTTGTCCCAAGCCCACTGTGAGGAGTTTGTCAACTACTTCGCAGACAAGATTGCTCAGATTCAGACTGACTTTGACGTCAGATTAGGGGCAGTAGGGGAAGTTCACGAGGTGATGGAGGTCCCATCCGGTCCAGCTTTGTGGGGGTAGTTTCAGGAAGTAACGCCTGCCGATGTGGCAGATGTCTTCGGGTCTGTGAGGGCCATTTGTTGTGAACTTGATCCATGCCCGTCCTGGCTAGTGAAAGCCTCCAGGGAGACATTGAGGACGGTGCTGGCGAGGGTGGTGAATGCATCCTTGCAGCAGGGGAGGTTGTCGCCTTGCCTCAAGGAGGCGGTGGTGCGCCCCCTGCTGAAGAAACCATCTCTGGATGTGGATGCGCTCGCCAGTTACTGACCTGTCTCTAACCTTCCCTTTTTAGGGAACGTTATTGAGCGGGCGATGGCAATCCAGCTCCAGGGGCATCTAGATAGCATTGGTTTCCTGGACCCTTTTCAATCTGGGTTCAGCCCCAGCTATGGCACCAAGATGGCCTTGGTGGCCTTGGTAGACAACCTCCGCTGGGAGATGGATGCAGGATGTTCAACATTTCTCATCCTGCTAGATCTCTTGGCCGCCTTTTATACTGTGGACCATGGACTGCTGCTGAGGCAGCTGCGTGACCTGGGAGGTCTGGACAGGACTGTTCTTGAATGATTCTGTTCATTCCTCATGGGGAGAAGCCAGAGGGTGGTGTTGGAGGATGAGACATCGTGCCCCCGCTCCCTATCATGCGGTGTTCCGCAGGGTTCCATTCTGTCTTCATTATTATTTAATGTATACATGCAGCCCTTGGGGGAGGTCATGAGAGAGTTCGGGGTGTGGTGTCACCAATATGCTGATGATACTCAGCTGTACCTTTCCTTTTCAACTGACCGAGACTCGGCAGTCTTGGTGCTATCCCAGTGTTTGGAGTCCATGGCGGAATGGATGCAGCAGAGCAGATTGAAGCTCAACCCCGATAAGACGGAGGTGATGTTGGTGAGGAGAGTGAGGGAGGTAGTGGCTCCCCTGATTGGGGGAGTTTGCTCTCCTATAGCTCAGCAGGTCTGGAGTCTGGGGGTGATATTGGACGCAGACCTCCGCCTGGAGTGACAGGTGGAGGCAGTCTCTAAGGCTGCCTTCCGCCAGTTGTATCTGGTGCTTAGGCTGCATCCATTCGTCTCCGGTCTGGACCTGGCCTCCCTCATCCATGCCTTTGGCACCTCGAGGATGGACTACTGCAATGCGCTCTACGTGGGGCTTCCCTTGTGCCTGGTTCGGAGGCTGCAGCTAGTGCAGAATGCAGAGCTTGTCTCCTTATGAGGATGGGTCATTGGGAGCATATTACACCTGTGTTCCGGACTCTGCACTGGTTACCAATAGTGTGCCAAGCTAGGTTCAAGGTTTTAGTGCTGATCTATAAGGCCCTTCACGGTCTGGACCCCTCGTACCTCAAGGATCGCCTCACCCTTCACGCCCCAGAGTGGCTCCTGTGGTCGGCCGGGGGTGCCTTCCTGGAGGTCCCCCGTGTAAAGCTGGGGGCCACAATGGAGAGGGCATTCTCGGTGGCCGGGCACGCCTTTGGAACTCCCTTCTGGAGGAAGTTCGCCTGACCCCAAGTCTGTTGTCATTCCGGCAGTGTTGTAAAACCTGGCTGTTTGCCCAGGCCTTTGGGGTGGGGTGGGGTTTAGGGTTTTGCTTTTTCTCCCCTACCCTATTTAATTATTTTTAACACTTAAATTGTATCCCGGTGCCCTGTTTTAAAAATGTTTAACTTGTTGGATTGTTTTAAATTGTTTTATACTTGTTTATATTGTTATTATTGTTGTTGGAAGCTGGCCTGAGCTGTTTTCAGGAGAGGCAGGGTATAAATGCAATAAATAAAATAAATAAATAAATAAATAAATAAATAAAGTTCTACCCCTCCCAGCAGCACTGGTGCAGCAGTGCGTCACCCGGGGAGGACCAGAAGGAAGGAGGGGGAAAAAATCCTCTGTCTGGGCACATTTCAAACTGGTGTGGGAGGATGATCCAAGGGAGGTGCAGTGCACTTTGTGCAATAAGCTGGTGAAGCACGGTCAGGTGCTCGCCAACCTTGGGACAACTGCTATGGCAAGGCACCTGAAATCATGCCACAGCACTCTGCTGCTAAGCAGGAAGGCAGGGGAAGTGGGTGCCAGCCGGTTCCCGACTGCAACAGCCAGTCGCCTGCCTCCTTCAGTCGGCAAGCGTCCTGTACCAACTGCTGCCTCTAGCAGAAGGAGCAGTATTCCTGCTAGGGGGGAAGAACAGCAGCAGGAGTCTCACCAGCAGCTTCAGACACACCATGGAGGAGCTGGGGTGGGGGCAGCTGCCAAGGCCATCAGCAGCTGTAAGGCGGCGTGGCTTTCAAGAGAAAGCCAGGCGCCTGTTGAGTGAAATGATTGCACTGGATGGGCAGCCCTTCTCCACTGTAGAGGACATGGGCTTCAAGTAGCTGATTGGGTTCCTGGCCCCCCAGTTTAAGCTGCCGTCCCGCACCATCCTGAGTTGGAAAGTGGTGCCAGGCCTGTAAAGGGCTTTGAAGGAGTGGGTGAGGGAGTAGCTGGCAGGATCTGGGAGTGCCACCGTACACTTCACCACAGACCTGTGGTCCAGTAGAAATGTGCAGCATGCCTAACTCACGGTGACAGCGCACTGGTGGCAGGACCTGGAAGCAGCTTTGGGGAGTGGCAGGAGGGGTCCCAAAGCAGGGTATAGGTGGGCCCTGCTTCAGGCACAAGTAATGGACAACCCCCACACCACTAGGAACATCGAGGCAGCCCTGACCATCATGGTGAGGGAGTGGGTCATGCCAGGTGCACCCTTCACCAAAGGGTGTGTGGTGATGGACAACACGCCCAATATACTGAAGGCAGTCCATTATGGGGACTTCACAAGCATCCCTTGCACTGCACACACCGTTCACCTGGTGGTCAGGGACACTCTGGGCTTTGGGGAGAAGGGGATTGGGGCAGGCACCCGTAGCTCCATGATCTAGTGGGGGAGGAAGCTGGCGGGGTTCTTTAACCAGAGCATAAAGGGCAGCGAGCTCCTCTGGGAGAAGCAGTCCAAGCAAGACTCCCCAAGGCACCAGCTCATCCAGGATGTCTCCATGCGATGGAATTTCACCTTCCTCATGCTCAAGCAGCTTCTCGAGCAGAAAGCTGCCTTCCATCAGGTTCAACTTGTGATGGACAGCGGGGCACCTCCAGGGTATGATGAGGTGGAATGGGAGATCCTGTCTCACACAGCCTTCATACTCGGACTGTTCCTGGCCATGAGAGAGACCGTAAGCAGCTCCACCGCCACCCTCAGCCAGGTGACCCCTCTGATCCAGAGTCTCCACAGGAGGCTGGACGATATTCTCGGGGGGCGAGATTTTGGCCCTCTGGGCAGGAAGCTGGCCGATGAGGCACTTGACCTGGCACAGAAGCTGAAGGCAAGGCTGGAGGTGTGTTTTGACGAGCTCCTGTGGTGGGAGAAATATGTCCTGGCAACAATGCTGGACCTCAGGATCAAGGGCAGCTTGGCATGCCAGACAGTGCTCTATGGCCACTTGAAGGGTGAACTGGTGGAAAGGGTCAAGCGGGCAGAGTGAGCTATGCAGGAGGACACCTCTGGGGATGGTGGGAGTAGGAGCAGCCACCCCTTTCAGCCAGCTGGGTCTATCTCTGCCCCTAGCGGTAGCACCACCACCAGCAGCAGTAGCACCCCTATTGCCAGAAGCAGCAGAAGCAGCTCGGCCTAGGTGCAGGCCACTCTGCAGAGAATGGGGTCCTCCACAATATAGTAAACAATGTGGCTGAGGGCAGTGGTGAATGTTGTGCCCAGGCAAAGCTACAAGAGGGAGCACGATGGTGCCTCAGCAGCTGTGGAGACCTACCTGGAGGAGGAGCCATCCATCCATCCCAGAAATGATCCCTTGGCCTACTGGGGAAGCAAGGCCAACATGCTTCCGGCCCTGTCGAAAGTGGCCAAGGGTATCCTGTCCTGTACACCAACCAGTGTCCCCAGCGAGCGAGTGTTCTCCATGGCAGGGGAAATTTGCTCCCTGCACTGCCTGAGACTGGGGGCCAAGTTGGTGGAGCAGTTGTTGTTCACCAAGGTGAACCTTTCACTGCTGGGATTCCCCGAGCTTCCCCTGGACAAGGATTGATAGTGCAGTGGCACATGCCATCCCATGCAAGAGGCAGTGGCACATGCCATCCCATGCAAGATGGGGCACCTCCTCCTCAATCTGGGCTAGAGCTACTGTTTCTGAAGTGCTTCATCCCTCCCAATGCCCTGCGTGTCTCTCTCTCTCTCTCTCTCATACTAGATGGCCTCAGCCAGCTTATCTGACTGACCACATGATGCCGGGTGGCATTTTGGGAAACAAACTGTAAGCCTGCCAGCTGGCCTATGGCTAGACGATCTCGGCCTTCCAATCTGACTGGCTCTCTCTCTTGCATGCTGCACAGTCTTTGCCAGACTATTTGAGTGCCCTGCCAAGGTCCCAGTCTGCCTTCCCTACTGACTCTCATGCCACACTGCCTGTCTGCCCGCCAAGGTTGCCTAGCTCAAAGCTTGCCTCGGCCTGCCTTCCTGCCTCTCATGCCACGCTGCCTGTCTGCCCACCAGGTTTCTGCCAAGCTCAAAGCCTGCCTCAGCCCATCTGCCTGCCTCTCATACCAAGGTGCCTGTCTTCCCATCATGTCAACCCTGGGTGATGTGCCCCACTTGCCTGGTAATCCTTCTGCTTCTGTCTGCTGGTTCATGGTGAAAGAGAAAGAGTGAGAGAAAAAGTCTCCACACTGCTACCAGGAGAGACAGGCACGATCCCACCCATGCTGTCACCTGCACTATATGGCCAGAGAGAGAGAGAGAGGGAGAGAGAGAGAGAGGCTCCCCGCTAGAATGAGAGAGATGGGGGTGGAGGGGGAGAGGTCATGTATCCAGCTCAAGCTACCTGCCACCTGCCAGAACCAGTGAGATCTCTCCTCTCATCTGTGCCCATATCCACCAGCAAACCCACCAGAATGAGATGGAAATAACAACACATGTAACAACAAATAACAAATAACAATAATGTATTATTTGTGCCTGCCTCCCTGCCTGTGTGCATTCCTGTACCTGCTACTACCTATCACATGATTGAATGCAGTGTTCCCATGCCCAACCATGCACTAATTCTAGGGACATCATTCAACTCCCATAGGCTGTCATTCCACTGAACCTGAAGCAGTCATGCCTGCCCGTCCCAGGAACCATCAACGAGATTCTGGGACCATCATTCCATTCAATGGGGGCTGTCATTCCATTCCACTGCATCCATAAGCCCGGTGCCAGCACGCCAGCCTGCCCCCCCCNGAGGGGTCCCAAAGCAGGGTATAGGTGGGCCCTGCTTCAGGCACAAGTAATGGACAACCCCCACACCACTAGGAACATCGAGGCAGCCCTGACCATCATGGTGAGGGAGTGGGTCATGCCAGGTGCACCCTTCACCAAAGGGTGTGTGGTGATGGACAACACGCCCAATATACTGAAGGCAGTCCATTATGGGGACTTCACAAGCATCCCTTGCACTGCACACACCGTTCACCTGGTGGTCAGGGACACTCTGGGCTTTGGGGAGAAGGGGATTGGGGCAGGCACCCGTAGCTCCATGATCTAGTGGGGGAGGAAGCTGGCGGGGTTCTTTAACCAGAGCATAAAGGGCAGCGAGCTCCTCTGGGAGAAGCAGTCCAAGCAAGACTCCCCAAGGCACCAGCTCATCCAGGATGTCTCCATGCGATGGAATTTCACCTTCCTCATGCTCAAGCAGCTTCTCGAGCAGAAAGCTGCCTTCCATCAGGTTCAACTTGTGATGGACAGCGGGGCACCTCCAGGGTATGATGAGGTGGAATGGGAGATCCTGTCTCACACAGCCTTCATACTCGGACTGTTCCTGGCCATGAGAGAGACCGTAAGCAGCTCCACCGCCACCCTCAGCCAGGTGACCCCTCTGATCCAGAGTCTCCACAGGAGGCTGGACGATATTCTCGGGGGGCGAGATTTTGGCCCTCTGGGCAGGAAGCTGGCCGATGAGGCACTTGACCTGGCACAGAAGCTGAAGGCAAGGCTGGAGGTGTGTTTTGACGAGCTCCTGTGGTGGGAGAAATATGTCCTGGCAACAATGCTGGACCTCAGGATCAAGGGCAGCTTGGCATGCCAGACAGTGCTCTATGGCCACTTGAAGGGTGAACTGGTGGAAAGGGTCAAGCGGGCAGAGTGAGCTATGCAGGAGGACACCTCTGGGGATGGTGGGAGTAGGAGCAGCCACCCCTTTCAGCCAGCTGGGTCTATCTCTGCCCCTAGCGGTAGCACCACCACCAGCAGCAGTAGCACCCCTATTGCCAGAAGCAGCAGAAGCAGCTCGGCCTAGGTGCAGGCCACTCTGCAGAGAATGGGGTCCTCCACAATATAGTAAACAATGTGGCTGAGGGCAGTGGTGAATGTTGTGCCCAGGCAAAGCTACAAGAGGGAGCACGATGGTGCCTCAGCAGCTGTGGAGACCTACCTGGAGGAGGAGCCATCCATCCATCCCAGAAATGATCCCTTGGCCTACTGGGGAAGCAAGGCCAACATGCTTCCGGCCCTGTCGAAAGTGGCCAAGGGTATCCTGTCCTGTACACCAACCAGTGTCCCCAGCGAGCGAGTGTTCTCCATGGCAGGGGAAATTTGCTCCCTGCACTGCCTGAGACTGGGGGCCAAGTTGGTGGAGCAGTTGTTGTTCACCAAGGTGAACCTTTCACTGCTGGGATTCCCCGAGCTTCCCCTGGACAAGGATTGATAGTGCAGTGGCACATGCCATCCCATGCAAGAGGCAGTGGCACATGCCATCCCATGCAAGATGGGGCACCTCCTCCTCAATCTGGGCTAGAGCTACTGTTTCTGAAGTGCTTCATCCCTCCCAATGCCCTGCGTGTCTCTCTCTCTCTCTCTCTCATACTAGATGGCCTCAGCCAGCTTATCTGACTGACCACATGATGCCGGGTGGCATTTTGGGAAACAAACTGTAAGCCTGCCAGCTGGCCTATGGCTAGACGATCTCGGCCTTCCAATCTGACTGGCTCTCTCTCTTGCATGCTGCACAGTCTTTGCCAGACTATTTGAGTGCCCTGCCAAGGTCCCAGTCTGCCTTCCCTACTGACTCTCATGCCACACTGCCTGTCTGCCCGCCAAGGTTGCCTAGCTCAAAGCTTGCCTCGGCCTGCCTTCCTGCCTCTCATGCCACGCTGCCTGTCTGCCCACCAGGTTTCTGCCAAGCTCAAAGCCTGCCTCAGCCCATCTGCCTGCCTCTCATACCAAGGTGCCTGTCTTCCCATCATGTCAACCCTGGGTGATGTGCCCCACTTGCCTGGTAATCCTTCTGCTTCTGTCTGCTGGTTCATGGTGAAAGAGAAAGAGTGAGAGAAAAAGTCTCCACACTGCTACCAGGAGAGACAGGCACGATCCCACCCATGCTGTCACCTGCACTATATGGCCAGAGAGAGAGAGAGAGGGAGAGAGAGAGAGAGGCTCCCCGCTAGAATGAGAGAGATGGGGGTGGAGGGGGAGAGGTCATGTATCCAGCTCAAGCTACCTGCCACCTGCCAGAACCAGTGAGATCTCTCCTCTCATCTGTGCCCATATCCACCAGCAAACCCACCAGAATGAGATGGAAATAACAACACATGTAACAACAAATAACAAATAACAATAATGTATTATTTGTGCCTGCCTCCCTGCCTGTGTGCATTCCTGTACCTTCTACTACCTATCACATGATTGAATGCAGTGTTCCCATGCCCAACCATGCACTAATTCTAGGGACATCATTCAACTCCCATAGGCTGTCATTCCACTGAACCTGAAGCAGTCATGCCTGCCCGTCCCAGGAACCATCAACGAGATTCTGGGACCATCATTCCATTCAATGGGGGCTGTCATTCCATTCCACTGCATCCATAAGCCCGGTGCCAGCACGCCAGCCTGCCCCCCCCAGCGTACTCCTCCACATCCACCTGTGGATGTCCACTGAAGCTGCTGAAAAAAAAGCCCCTCTGACCACCAGCACCCGCCACCTGCTGCCAGCTGCCAAGGAGCCTGTCTCTCTTTCTGTCTGGCACACCCACACAGACACAAGCCCTGCCCCTCCTGGGGGGCTCTCTGCAAGTTGAGACCCTGCTGCTGGCACATCTTGGGGCTAATACGCTAATGCTACATCTGCTACTGCTGTCATGTAGGGATCGGGAAACCTGTATCTACAATGAGATTCTGCCATCTGCCAGAAGCAGTACAGAGGAATTAAAGATTAGTAAGTTGAAACAAAGCACGTAACAACAAATATAACTTTTTATAAATACTTTGGGTGCTAGAGATGGCAATGGAGAGATCCTGTCTGGCACGTGCCAATCCTTCCCTCTTTGGGAATGCTGCCCTCTTTGGGGCACTAGGGATGGCAAATAGAAAGACCCTGGCTGGCATGTGCAAATACTGCCCTCCTTGGGGTGCTAGGGATGGCAACTAGACCCTGACTGGCACGTGCAAATCCTGCCCTTCTTGGGGTGCTAGGGATGGCAATGGAAGACCCTGGCTAGATTGCTGGCATGTGTTTGGGTGGGTGCTTCCTTCAGCTCATGCCTGACTGCTGGAAGAGCCCCTCACAGTACCCAATCCTCCTGGGGGGACTCCTCCTGGGGGGGGACTCCTCTGTGTAGCTGGAGGAGGAGGAAGAGCTTTGATCGTGTAGCTGGTGTGCTTTACCCCCTTCTTCTGGTGATGATGCTCCATGCCCATGCCAGAGTCCTGCCATCTCACCATCTTGCTGTGGACTTTCTCAACATGGGTGATGAGCCTTGATGTGGTACACTGGCTGGCCCTTTAAAATCTTTTTCCACAGACCAAGAGAACATAAAAAGATAGGAACATAAGAAGTTCCATACTGTGTCAGACCAATGGTCTGTCAAGCTCTGCCTGCATTCTGTCTCCACAAGAGGGTAGGTTGGTGGCCAATCTCTCTCTTCAGGAGACTTCCTAAAAGGTCATAGGGCAATCCATTCCCTGTTGTTCCAGCCCCCGTGCTTTATCTTGCAGATGGCAAATCCTGTATGTTTATCATACCACTGCCAGACCTCGGACCTCGTGCACCCGCCATCTGGCAGTGGTGACCTCCGCCTCGATGGTGTCCTGCGCGTGGTGGTGGCACCAGCATTGGGAGTGGCATCATCACCCTCTCTGAAACAGGAACACATAAATAACACCTAGTAAATAATATTATAATATCATGCATTTATGATGATGCCTCTAGTCCTCCCTCCTTTATTTAATTAATTAATTTATTTATTTATATATATTTATTGGCCACCCCCTCATGCCTATGGCATCTCAGGGAGGTTCACAACAGTTGAAACAACAATAAAATACATAAAAACAACAATATGAATAATTAAAACTACCCCCCAAAACATTCCCCTCCCTCCCCTCCCCTCCCACCCTCCCCTCCGAAGGTCTGGGCGAACAGCCAGGTCTTGCAGGCTTAATGAAAAGCCATAAGACCTGACACCAGTCGAGCTTCCTCTGGGATGGAGTTCCAAAGCCGCGGCCCGGCCACCGAAAACGCCCTCTCCATCGTGGCAACCCGTTTAACATAGGAGACCTCCAGGAAGGCACCCCTGGCAGACCGCAGGGGCCGCCCTGTGGCACCGAAGGTGAGGTGGTAACCAAGGTATTTATTTATTTATTTATTTTCTGAATTTATACTCCACCCCTCCTGAAAACAGCTCAGGGCCGCTTCCAACAATAAAAAAAATACATATAAAACAAATATAGAACAATTTAAAATACATCAAAAACAATTTAAGTGTTTAAAACAGGGCCCCGGGATACAATTTAACATTAAAACAATAAACAGGGTAGGCGAGATAAAAAAAACCCTAACCCCCCACCCCCACCCCAAAGGCCTGGCCGAACAGCCAGGTTTTACAACACCGTCGGAATGTCAATAGGCTTGGGGCCAGGCAAGCTTCCTCAGGAAGGGAGTTCCAAAGGTGCTGCCCAGCCACTGAGAATGCCCTCTCCATTGTGGCCCCCTGCTTTATGTGGGGACCTCCAAGAAGGCACCCCCAGCCAACTGACTGAAGGAGCCGGTCTGGGGTGTGGAGGGCGAGGTGGTCCCTGAGGTACAAATGGCCCAGACCATGAAGAGCCTTATAGATCCACACCAAAACCTTGAACCTAGCTCGGTACTCTATTGGCAAGCAATGCAGACTCCGGAGCACAGGTGTAATGTGCTCCCGATGACCCGTCCCTGTAAGGAGATGAGCCGCCGCATTCTGCACTAGTTGAAGCCTCCAAACCAGGAACAAGGAAAGCCCCTTTAGAGCATGTTGCAGTAGTCCAGCCTCGAGGTGCCGAAGGCATGGATGAGGGAGGCCAGGTCCAGGCTGGAGACGAACGGACACAGCCTACGCACCAGATACAACTGGCGGAAGGCAGCCTTAGAGACTGCCTCCACCTGCTGCTCCAGGCAGAGGTCCATGTCCAATATCACCCCCAGTCTCCAGACCTGCTGAGCTATAGGAGGGCGAACTCCCCCAATCAGGGGAGCCACTACCTCCCTCACTCTCCCCACCAACATCACCTCCATCTTATCGGGGTTGAGCTTCAATCTGCTCTGCCACATCCATTCTTCCATGGCCTCCAAACACTGGGATAGCAACAAGACAGCCGGGTCTGGGTCAGTTGAAAAGGAAAGGTACAGCTGAGTATCATCAGCATATTAGTGACACCGCACACCGAACCCTCTCACGACCTCCCCCAAGGGCTGCATGTATACATTAAATAATAATGGAGACAGAATAGAACCCTGTGGAACGCTGCATGATAAGGCACAGTGTTACCGGGGGTAGGGGCAACGGGGTCCACGTACGCACACACACAACGGCCCTGGGAAATCGAGGTCAGCACGGGAGCGACCGGGGTTAGAAGGCCCGTCAGGATAGTGTGTGGGCTTTACCTCTAATTAAAGAGAACGAGCCCTTATCATCATCAGGCGCTGCTGACCAAGATTCCAAGGCTGCCCCACACTCGTCAATAACAGCCAACACGGTACGAAAGGACCAGGGGGTGAAGGGTTTCCCCCCAGGGAGTGCGGGGCCCCGGAAGGGGGAGGGGAAGGACAGACACGGGCACTCACCACCAAGGCCAAGGGCACCACACAAGGGTCAGGAAGGGCTCTCTCGCTCGTACTCACGCTGCTGACACTCAAACTTCCACAGGGGTCACGGAGGGAGGAACACGCTTGCTCGGGCACAGTCAGGGGATCACACTCGCAAAAACGCTCACTCTTTCGTTCACGGGGAACTCAGGCAAGGGGCCAGTTTCTACAATCACCAGCGCCGTTTCCCAGGCGGCGCTGGCTTTTATCCCCTGAGCCCCGCCCCCGTGCGTGCCCGCAGCCGCTCTGAGCGGCGCTGCGGGGGTGGGGGAATCCCCACCGCGTCATTGCCTGCAGGGGGAGTGGCTCTTCGCCGCACCTGGGCTCCTGACGGCCGCGCTGCTTGTGGGGCTGTTTCCTGCGGGGCCGGAGCCGGCCCCGCCCAGCTGGTCATTGGCGGGGGCGTGGCTGCAGGCCCAGGCCTCCCCTCCAGGGTCTGTGGGGGCGTCGGGGGACTGTTTTCTTGCCGGCGTTCTGCCGGTGGTGAATGCCCGCGACGCGGCTCTTCCCGGGCCGCGGGCGTCCTTGGGGATGGAGCATTTGGGGCCGGTAAGCTGCTGGGCTGGGCTGGCTGGTCCGGGGGTGCTTTGGGGGTCCCGGTGCGGCCCCGGGTGCCCCTGACACACAGGGGCATGATGTCTCATCCCCCAACTCCACCCGCTGGCTTCTCCCCAAGAGGAATGAACAGAACCATTCAAGAACAGTCCCGTCCAGACCCCCCAGGTCATGCAGCTGCCTCAGCAGCAGCCCATGGTCCACAGTATAAAAGGCAGCCAAGAGATCTAGCAGGATGAGAAATGTTGAACATCCTGCATCCATCTCCCAGCGGAGGTTGTCTACCAAGGCCACCAACACCGTCTCAGTGCCATAGCTGGGGCGGAACCGAGATTGGAACGGGTCTAGGAAGCCGATGCCATCCAGATGCACCTGGAGCTGGTGTGCCACCGCCCACTCAATAACCTTCCCTAAAAAGGGAAGGTTAGAGACAGGTCGGTAACTGGCGAGCACATCCACGTCCAAAGATGGTTTCTTCAGCAGGGGGTGAACCACAGTCTCCTTGAGACTGGGTGACAACCTCCCCTGCTGCAAAGACGCGTTCACTACCCTCGCCAGCATCATCCCCAATGTCTCCCTGGAGGCTTTCACCAAACAGGACAGGCATGGATAATTTTCACAGCAGGTGGCCCTCAAAGACCCCAAGACATCCTCCGAATCGGCAGGCATCACTTCCTGAAACTCCCCCCACAAAGATGGACCAGACGGGGCCTTCATTCCCTCGCGCTCTCCCCCTACTACCCCTAATCCAACTTCAAAGTTGGTCTGAATCCAAGCAATCTTGTCTGAGAAGTAGTTGACTCCTCACAGCGGGCCTGGGCCAAGTCCCCATCCGGGCGGAGGGAGGCCGGGGCCCAGAGCATATAGGACTTTATAGACCAACACCAACAACTTGAATCTGGCTCGGTACACTATAGGCAGCCAGTGAAGAGTGCAGAGCACGGTGTAATGTGCTCCCGTCGCCTCGTCGCCGTAAGGAGATAGGCCGCCGCATTCTGCACCAGCTGCAGCCTCCAAATCAGAAACAAGGGAAGCCCCACGTAGAGTGCATTGCAGTAGTCTTTCCTTGAGGTGGTGAAGGCGTGAATAAGAGTGGACAGGTCGGGCACAGAGATGTATGGGCGCAGCCTCCGCACTAGATACAGCTGGCGAAAGGCAGCTTTAGCCACCGCCTCCACCTGCCAATCCAGATGGAAGTCCAGATCCAAAACCACCCCCAGACTCTGAACCTGCTGGGATATGGTAGGGCAGACCCCCCCACCCCCCCATCAGAGGGGTCAGCACATCCCTCACCCTACCCACCACCATCACCTCCATCTTATCAGGATTGAGCTTCAGTCTGCTCTGCAGCATCCAATCCGCCACAGCCTCCAAGCATTGGGAAAGCAATGAGACAGCGGAATCTGGGTCGGTCGAAAATGAGAGGTACAGCTGAGTATCATCGGCATATTGGTGATATTGCACCCTGAACCCTCTCACGATCTCCCCTAGGGGCTGCATATACACATTAAACAAAAATGGAGACAGAATCAAACCCTGTGGAACGCTGCAGGTCAAGGCCCCGGGGCCCGATGTTTCAGCTCCCAGCATGACCCGCTGGCTTCTCCCTGAGAGGAATGAGCGGAACCACCCAAGGACAGTCCCGTCCAGATCCCCCAGGTCTTGCAGCTGTCTCAATAGCAGCCTATGGTCCACGGTATCAAAAGCAGCCAAGAGATCTAGCAGAATCAAGAATGTAGAACATTCTGCATCCATCTCTCAGTGGAGATTGTCCACCAAAGCCACCATCGCCATCTCAGTACCATAGCCGGGGCAGAATCCAGATTGAAAAGGGTCAAGGAAACTGATATGGTCCACATGCGCCTGGAGCTGCAAAGCCACAACCCGTTCAATAACCTTCCCTAAAAAGGGAAGATTAGAGACAGGACAGTAACTGGCGAGTGCGCCCACATCCAGCGAAGGCTTCTTCATCAGGTGCACACCACAGCCTCCTTGATACTGGGTGACAACCTCCCCTGCTGAAGGGACGCATTAACCACCCTCACCAGAACTGACCCCAATGTCTCCCTGGAAGCTTTTACCAACCAGAATGGGCACGGATCTAGTTCACAACTTGTGGCTCGAACAGACCCCAAGACATCCACTGCGTCAACTGACATCACTACTTGAAACTCCTCCCAGAAAGATCAACCAGGCGGTGCCTCCATAACCTCACACTCCTCATTCAACCCGGTGTCGAAGTTACTCTGGATCTGAGCGATCTTGTCTGCAAAGTAGGTGGCAAACTCCTCACAGCGGGCCTGGGACAAGTCCCCATCCAGGCAGAGCGAGGCCGAACTGACCAGCCCTTGCACCACCCAGAATGGCTCCACTGGACGTGACTTTGCAGACGCTATGAAGGCAGCAAAGAATTCCTTTGCTGTCCTCACAGCCTCAACATAGGACCACAAATGGGTCCTATGGAGAAGTCAGTCTGATTCAGTGCGAATCCGACGCCAGCATCGCTCTAGTCTCCTGCCTACCCGCTTCATACACCACAGCCCCTCAGTAAACCAAGGGGCCCTGTGGTGACGAGACAGGGGCAGGGGATGTCTTGGAGCCAACCTATCAATGGCCGTCCCCAGCAAGATGTTCCAATGCTGTACCAGCACATTGACTAAGTGGCCGTCAGGTCCAGAGATAATTCCCTCAGAGCGTCCTGGAACTGCTGCGGTTCCATCAGCCTCCAAGGGTGAACCAACCTAACTGGTCTATTCCCCTTCTGGAGGGGGTGGGCTAGGAGGCTGGTCTGCAGGAGATAATAGTCCATCAATGACAAAGGCACAGATCTCACATCCCCCACTAACGGACCACCTGCCTCAAGGCCAGAACAGAAGATCAGGACAAGGATATGTCCCCCCACGAGTCGGGCAGTTGACCACTTGGGACAAGTTCATGGTTGCCATGGCGACCATGAACTCCTGCCCTGCGCCCACAAGGCTGGCATCGACATGAGTGTTGAAGTCCCTCAGGACTACGGTTCTGGGGGAGTCCAGCACTACCTCCGAGGCCAGCTCTGCTAGAGCAGCAAGGGATGCCGCTGGACAGGAAGGGGCCCGGTATACCAACAACATCCCAAGCTTGCCCCCAGACAAATCAAACACCACATGGAGGGCCTCCACACCTGGAATCTCTTGGACTGGTTATCTCCTAACTGGCCAGTCCTCCCAAAAAATAATAGCTACACCTCCCCCCTGACCCCCCGTATGAGACTGGTGCTGCAGAGCATACCCGGCTGGCACAAGGTCTGCCAGAACTGGTCCAACCCCCTTGTCCAGTCAGGTCTCTGTGATGCACGCAAGGTCTGCCGCCTGATCAAGGATGAGATCCTGGATAACTGGGGCCTTGCTCACTACAGACCTTGTGTTCAACAGCATGAGCCCCCCACAGGTAGACCCTGGACCCTGACCCATCCTCATTCTTGGGGGGGAATGTGTGTCCCTCCTAACCTCCACCAGGCACCTTGGTCCCCTGGGAGGATGAGTCAGCTGCCCCCAGGGACCATACCATCCTTGCCCCAGAACCACCCCTATATCCTCTCCCTCCCCCGCATCCACTACCTCCTGGCCCCAACCTTTGGGCTTCCCGCCCTGCCTCTGGAATCCGTATTCCCTCTCTCTTCCTCCCCAACCCCCACCTCTAGTTCTGTCCCCTGCTGCCACCAAGGGTCAACACCAGAGACTCTACCCCTATTTCCTCCCCCCTCCCACCCCTTTTCAGCCAAACCTCATGCTGCCACCAGAGGTTGGCATCCCCCTCACCCCCCAGCTCCCCCTGCCATGGAGAGCCAGGTACACCCCCCACCATTACCATACCACCCTGCCACTGGCCCATGCCCATGCTGCCACAATGGTTCCGAGCTGGGGACAACTCCCCCCTCCCCCC
>QEPC01011396.1:1153893-1173369 GCA_003113815.1 Sphenodon punctatus
TTCCCCTCCCCTCCCCCCACCCCAGCCCCCAAGGCAGACCCCACACTCTCACCAGGTGGTCCCCCACTCCACCACTCCACCAACCCCTCTCCCCCTAAAATACACAATTGACCCACTGGCATACTAGCCCCCTGCACCCCCTGTGGATCCCAAAGGACCCCAAAGGGGTGCTAGGGATGGCAATGGGAGATGGTGACCCTTGCTGGCATGTGCAAATCCAAAAGACCCTGGCTGGCATGTGCAAATCATGCCCTTCCTTGGGCGCTAGGGATGGCAACTAGAAAGACCCTGGCTGGCACGTGCAAATCATGCCCTCCTTGGGGCACTACGGATGGCAACTGGAAAGACCTTTGCTGGCGTGTGCAAATCCTGCCCTTCTTGGGGTGCTACAGATGGCAACGGGAGACCCTTGCTAGATGGCTGGCACGTGTTTGGATGAATGCTTCGTACGGCTCATGCCTGACTGCTGTGAGAGCCCTCCACAGTACCCTCTCTCTCTGTGGCAGACATCCGCTACCACCTGCTGATGCCCACTGTTTGTGCCTGACTGCCCACCACCAACCCACCTACTCACCTGCATACCAGTGAGCTCGGTCTAAAGGATAGTATTCTATTCTTCTTGTCCTCAAAGTAAAAATAAAGTTTACAAACCTGGCAGCACCTCCTGTGCCTGGTTCTTGCTCCTCTGAGGAGCCAACCTCCACTACCGAAGGTCCAGCGCAACCTCTTCCTCCTCCACTGGCTCCGCCACCTTGGCCCAGGTACCTCTATTAAGCCTGACCCTCTTCATTTTTCCCCCCAAAGTCCCCCACAACAAACCAACCCACACGAACAGCCAAACAAAACACACCCACCAACACTTACCAACCAGCCAAAACAACACAGCCAAACCAACGCACAGCCCAACACAGCCAAAACACACTAAACAAAACCGAATAGCCAGCCAGCCACAACACACATGCTCTCTCTCTACACAAGCTCTGCACGCACTCGAATTTCCAGTTTCCGGTTTCTGATGCGATCACGGGATCATGCGATACCTAGACCGATTTCTGAACGACCAAACCGAAGCAAACTCGACCGAACTGAACGACTGAACCCGAACTCAGTCCCTGGACTGAACAACCGAACTTGGCTCCCGAACCGAATGACCAAACCGCGATCTGTTCGCACATCCCTAGTGTAAATCAGGTGCTGCACATCAAGCATCATGATTGTAGTGGTGGTGGTCATGAGGAGATGGAGGGCAAAAAGGCTGGGGGAGTATAGAGGTTTGTATAGCATCATGTCTGGTGCCAGAAGTTGCAGTCACTGCCCAAAGATACACCACAGAGAACTGGCTAGACATGAGGTATGAGGACATGAGGAAAATGAGTGGACTGTATCCTTGTCACCAGACAGGGGGCTGATGCAATACATGTTTGGGGCATTGTAGGACATTGTATAATCTTTAATTACTGTAACTTGCTGAAAGGATTGTTATGTTCTCTGTATTAAAGCACATGCCATATTCTTGTGTACGGCAGAGGGCACAGTTAGGTAAAGGAAATCCTAACCCTATATTTTAATTAATTAATTAAAAACCCTTATACCCTGCCCTCTCCGACCACAGGCGGCTCGGGGCAGCTTACAACAATAAAAACAAAATAACAATAATAATTCAATTAAAATACAACATAATATAAAATTCCCAATTGTCCCATCTCCCCCCACCCCCATCCCTCTCTCACCCATCCCCTACACCAAATGCCTGGCGAAACAGTCAAGTTTTACAAGCCCGTGAAAAGTCAGCAGGTCTGGGGGAAGTGATAATGTGAGGCGCAGGTCAAGGTAAGACAATGAGTAACAATCACACCCAAGCTTGTCTTCACCAGCCCAGTTTTGACAAAAGGGGGGCTGGGAAGTTCCTGTCTACACCCAGAAAGATCTAGATAGATGACTCCTAGCAGAGTCCAGCTTCAGGCTGGGAAAAGGTATAAAAGCCCTTCTCCCCAAAGGACATGGTCTGTCTTCATCCCAGCATCCAAGGGGATCAGCTGCCACAAAGGAGAAGACCCAGCCCAGGGATAAGGGGTCATGAGTTTCCCCGGCTTAGGGAGAGCCAGAGAAGGGAACTGAAGGGAATGCCAGCTTGCATGCTTGCCCTGTACTTTGTTTTAGTTGCCTGCACTTGCCATAACTTTGCCTTGTTAGACCTTGCCTACCAATTGGCTTTCTTCTTATACCTTGTTAAAATAAATTGTTTTCCTTCTCTACATTGGAGTGTGTGTGTTTCAATGCCCCTTAGACCTCCAGTGAAGTCTGACTCTGTCTACACAGAGAAAGCCTATCCTTCACCCATTCCCAAGAGATTGAGCTAACCTCTCTGCAACTCTGAGTTGCCTGACCCTGTGGGGGTGCAGCCAGTGGAGACAGGGATCTATGGCACTGGGTACTGGACCAAGAGCATCCGCCCGGGAACAAGTGGCTGGCTGGAGGCTAGAAGAGAAGACCCACCACACCACAGCCCTGCTCGATTCATCACACACCCCAGTAGGAAATAAGGAGGAAGGATGTGCCCTCCCTTTTCATGTGGAGAAGTTCACTAATGTAGTAATTTCCCATCTGCCATCAGACACTATTCAGTTCTATGACACAGTTAATGGGGCTATTTGTTATGACCCACAGAACAATATGCTGCAAGACTATCCTCTTCTAATGATGTATATATATATGGGCAGAACAATATACTGCAAGACTATCCTCTTCTAATGATGTAATCATATCAATGTTGTCATGGAATATAGGGGGTTGGAAAGCAAAAGAAATTGACTGGGAATTTATTGTATTTCTTCAGGATTTTTATATTATTATTTTTCAGGCAACATGGATGGTGCAGGAAATATTCCTTGAGAGTTATTACTCCTTCTCTGGGATTCCAGCTCATCAGTCGGCCGTCAAAGGAAGGTCTAGCACTGGCCTCATGTTACTCATTACTTCTACATTGAGGGCTACTGTCTCTTTGATAGATGGGGAGTTAAGTTTTGCTGATGCTTGGAGGATCGTTATAGTGAATTCCTTTGTTCTTTTTCTAATTAATATTTATATCCCCCTGGTTCTATCTCAGTTTTATAACCCCCATATGTGATCAGACCGTCAGGCTTTGGTTAAGTCACTTACCGCTTCTAAGCCTTGTTTTCCAATCTTGATTATGAGAGACTTCAATGGAAGGATGGGATGGAGTGGTAATGAAGAGGATGATGAGGACTTATTTAACCCCTATATTCACCTTTCCTACTCCCTTGTGTTCTTGACCAGCAGGTAGCCGTCCTGTGCGACTGCTGCCCCTTTAAGAGGGGGCTGAGGGCACTAGTCAGTGGGCTGTGCATAGGTCTGGGGGAAGCTGACCTATGCCAAGGAGCCAGCCTGTGAGAAGAACAGACTTGGCCGTAAGGTACCGAAGTAGGCAGAACACTGGCCCTTTAAGGGCAATAGTGATGGATGGAAGGCAGAGAGGAAGGCAGTTTTTGTCTGTGAGCCAAAGGACCACATCTCCCTGACAAAGCCTTCCCACTCTATGCTCTCCAGGGTGCTGATAGAACCAGAATGGACCCAGGTACTGGAGAGAGGCTGTGCCCAGGAGGAAGTCTCGTGCCTGGGGAAGGCTTGGCCAGAGTCTGGGGCTTTGAGGCCTGGTTGGATGGATTTTGGGAGTTGATGTTGTGTTGCTCCTGAACCTGTGAGAGACTGACCTGGGTCTGCAGGGTGGAGGCAACTGAGCTGGCAGCCCCAGGGACTGTGCATACTAGGTCTAATAAAGGACTGTGGACTTGTTACCCTCTGGACTTTGCTTGTGTGGGGACCTACAGGAGGGTTCAGCCAAGGCATGGCAGCAAGGTGACCTAATTCCCTGAGTGAGACCCCAGTGCTCCTATGTGGCCCTGCGAAGACCCCCTGCTACATTGACTTCACTGTTTTACTGGCTGTTGATAAAGATTGTCAACCCCTCTGCCTGTATTTAACTACCTGCATGGATTTTGGGTTAGGATCCAGCATGTTAAGGAAATTAATCCCCGAGAGGAGGTTGTAGTGCATCAGCTTAGATGGAACCCCCACTTGGAAGATGCAGTTAGTCAGATTTTGAAGTCAGAAGCTATGCAGGGTCTTAAGGAGATTACCTCTACCGCGGATTAGGACTCTGCTGTGAAGACTTTGATACTTTAGTCAATTTATTGTCCCCGCATTTAGTGGCCTCTATAACCGAGTCAAGAACTTCTCATATCCATAGGTCTTCATGGTTTGACAGATACTATCATATGGCCAAAGCACATTTTAGAAGAGCAATGAGGCAATCTAAGGCTTTAAAAAGCTCTGTATTGTTCACCGTTTTATGCAATGAAAGGAGATGGTATAAATTACTCTTAAGGGCTAAAAGGAAGGAGCTTTCAAGAGATCTTGGTAGGAGCTTGAGGCAGTTTCCCACACTTCAAATTTCGGTGAGTTCTGGACACTAAGGCCGCTTTTAGTCGTGCAGCTAGGATCAGACGCGGGAGCGGCGAAACAGCCGCGGTGCTGTTTTAGACGAACTGGAAGCGGAAGTTGTGCGCATGATCCGGCGCCGCGCATTCTTTGCCGACCGCGAGTGAACCGGGCTGATTCCCCTGGGGTGACATACATGGCCGGCAAAGAATGCATGGTGCCGGATCACGCGCACAACTTCCACTTTCGGTTCTTCTAAAACAGCACCGTGGCTGTTTTGCCACTCCCGCGCCTGATCCAAATGCACGTCTAAAAGCGGCTTTAGTGTGTAATTGAGAGTCTAAGCGAACTTTTCTCCAGTCTCTAATACTTTTTTGAAACGTTGGGTGGCTCATTTTAGTACTTTATTTAATTTCTCATCTCCTTCTCCCTCAAATCATTTACAAATAATTTCACAGGATAACTTCCCTTGTTGGCCCCCAGTTTTATCAGAGGAAATAAGTTTGCTTATTTGTGAACTTAGGGTGGTAAGGCGCCTGGAGGGGATTTTATTCCACCTGAACTGATAAAAATCAAATATTGCCTGGTGGTGTGAAGTTTTGCCCTTGTTCATGACCCTTGTTCATGACCATTAATGAATCAGGGAAGATTCCAAGGGGCTGGGTGAAGACTATAGTGGTTCCTATTTTCAAAAAGGGTAATCTGAGGGATCCAGCTAATTATAGACCTATTAGTTTATTAGACATGGCTGGGAAACTATGTGCAAAGTATTTGCTAAGAAGGCTACAGTACTGGGTGGAAACCAATATCATCTTAGGGCAGAAGCAAACCGGGTTCAAGAAAGGTGTATAGACTTTGAACCATATATTTTTTATTAGATCAGATTATTACAAGATATGCGAGACAAGACAGGCTGGCCCTTTACTGTTGTTTTGTGGACCTAAGGGCAGCCTTCGATTCCATTAGCCAGGAATATCTATGGCAGAAGCTCTGCTAGGTATTTTTTGGAGGAGCTTTTGGAAATTAATTATGCTAAGACAAAAGAATTGGTCTTTGATAAGATCTCAATAAGGCATAGATGAGCATGAATTCCAACCTTATAGAGCAGTTTGTGTCCTATAGATATTTCTGAGTTTTCCTTTGCCCATTCGGCCTCATGGCTGTCCCATCATGAAGCCAGTAAGAGTACAGCTGTTAAGACCTGCAAGGGGATTTCGAGTTTCTATTATTCATAGTGAGGGAGGTTGGTTCTTCCAGCAATTAAGATCTACCATGCTAAAGTAATTTCACAGATGCTCTATGGAGCACCAGTATGGGAGATTGCATTGTTGAACCATTTAGAGATCATACAGAATAGCTTTCTTAGAACACTCTTGCATCTTCCACAGAACACTTCCACAGTTCTAATGAGGGCGAAAACTTGTCTTCGTCCAGTTGCGTCTATTATCAAACTTTGAATTCCTGAAGTTTTGGCTTCATGTCAACTTTATGGGGCAAAATATTTTTGCAGGCATTGCATTAAAAATGGTGGACCATGGTCCCTGGGTGAAGAGGGTGGCCTTGCTTCTGTCACAATTGGGATTTTCAAGGAAGTTTTTGCTTCTATTAGGGTACTCTACTGCACTTTCATTGGTTAAAGAGGGAATATTGGACCAAGAGAAGCAGTCTGAGACTGCTATGGTACAGGTCCAAAGAATAGCTCCACTTCATGGCAAATTAAAGATTTCTAATTAGTCTTATTTGAATTTCCTCGCTGTTTTGAAGTAGAATCATGTATTTACTCTTACCAGGTTAGGTCAGTTGCCTTCAGCAGTTACATAAGGGAGAATTATGGGCATTTGATATGGCCAAATACTTTGTAGATAGTGGCATCAATCCAATGCAGATCCCCATGCACAGCTATGTGAGCACGTGCTGTTCATGCATCGCACATTGGGCGGCAATGTGGTTCCGTGCAGCTGTGCTTGCACACGCAACTCTGCGTGCAGATCCACGGGGCATTGGATTGGGACCACTGTTAGCAGGAGTCAGTAGAGTCTATTCCACCATATGATGTTTGACTACAATTTGAACAAAGACCCTCATGATATTTATTTCATTATATTTCTATAATTAAATAAATCTGGTCCGAGTAACAAATATAGTGAGAAATTTTAAAATACTATTGTTTTTTCTATTCCTCCATGTTCACAACAGATGTACTGTTTTATCTTGTTACAGGGGCAGGACTCTGTTACAACTTTACAAGTGGCTAAATATTAAACGCTTGTTTTTAAAATTAGATCAGATGCCTGTTTGGAATTTATTTGTTAAATCCTGTTCAACTCTTACTATTATATTCCTTGTAAATTTTGTTATGGCCTATGGCTGGAACAAATAAAATCTCACTACTACTACTACTACTACAAACCCTGCACATGCTTTGCCTTTCGGATTCTTTCTTGGAGGCAAATCGTGCAGGAAAAGTATTGTGGAAAAGCACCCAAAGTCTCAAGGAAATAGAAGAAAAATAAAGACAACTGGAAAGAAGCAGAACTGAAAACAGGAAAAGCTGAGCAGCAGAAGGAGAGAGGTCAGGTTAGAGGGATACCACCAGCTGCAGGTGTATAATTTTGTGCTATAAATTATTTATGAAGGGTCAATGGCTGCTTAAGGCAGTTTGGTACCCAACTCTAGGTGACATTTGTGAGCCTAAATCACTTAGGGCTTCTTCACACAAGAAAGAGCTTGCCTACCATGTTTCTTTCAGCAGGGGCCACACTTCAAGTCTGCCCTGAAAGTAGGTTACCCCTTCCTTTCTGAATTCTCAGCAAGACAACATCTCCTCAGTCTTTTCATTTACCATTTAAATTATTCAAATAGTCCATTATAGAACCCGTCTTCACATGCCTCATTACTGATACTGAAGCCTGAGACTTGTGAGTTTGGGGGGATGGGTTTGGCATGGAGGTGGGAGAAGATATAGGCATTTGTATCGCCCTGTTCTGAAAGTTCAAGGGGATTCAGTCATTCTGTCCCCAACACTATCCGTGCCTCTCACATTTTAGTTTTCTAACATTACTGGCTTCAGATACTAAGGGAAGATTACGTATTAATTGAATGTAAGTTTTGTTTCTGAATGCATACCGGGGTATTTTATTTGTTAAAGTGGGCAGCTGAGAGCTTTAACTCTTCCACTTTCAAGTGGAATATTAGAGCAGCCCCCCCATACTTGGCAAAGGGCATGGGCCGGTGGGCATTGGACTCAGGACTTCCCCCCCAAAGAAGTCAGAGCAAGGATTGGGCCCAGCCACCATGGGACCTAGGAAAAGGGAGTTCACCCAGGTGGATACCAGCCTGACCCAAGAAGGAGGTGATTAAGGGGAGATAGCCCTCAGTAAGTACGGGGCCATTAAGAAAGGACGTTCTTCCAGTTTTAGAAACTACTGGTGACTAGAACTCAGGCTAGCAACAGCCCCAAAGACATGGAATATTAGTATCCCCTACCTGCCCCCTCCTCCTAAGCACAGAAACCCAGGTGCAGCCATTAACCTTGGGTCCCTCTCACAACTCCTTCCAAATCACCGAACATCCTCTCCCCATTCATGCCCAGGTGTGTCCATTGTGTGTCTGTTGCCCGTGACTCCCCTAGGTCTCTTCCCTTTTGTGACACCTAAGCACCCACCTGGAGTCCCCTTTCGTCCCCATGGTTCACATATGCATCTTTCCTTTTGTCTCACTTAGAAACTCATCCAGATATGCCCCGATGGCTCATTTGTGTCCCTTTGTCCTCCCTGTAACACCCTTGAGCCTATTTCAAATCTTTTATCCTGAACCCTATAACTGCCTTGCACGTCCCTTTTGCAAGCTGAGAAGCTTTGGATATGGACACATGCAGGCTACTCTGTGCGTGTCTGTGTCTCGAAGGGTCTCCCAGACTTTGGTCTGCCCCTTCCCTTCCAACCCCGACTTCGCTGGATCCGCGGGCTGCCTGTCCCCACTGCAACAGGAAAGGAGAGGTAACCCACAGGTCCAGACTTTCTCTCTCGCTCTTTCTCTCCCTTTTTCTGTATCCCCAATGGATTTCCCTTCCCTCGCTCCCCCCCCCCATTTTTTTGTACTTTCGTTTTCCTCGCCACCGCTTGTGTTTTACTTTTGAGCCTCCAGCCGGACTGGGGCTGTGTTTCCCTATGTTATCTTGTATTTTAAAATTGTTACAGCTTTTTGCTACAACAATAAATACATTTACTTAAATATTAAAAAATGTACTTAAATAAACCTTTTTAGTTTTTATTGGATATTTGTTTCCCCTTTTTTTTCACTTTTGGGGAGGGTAATGTAAACTGTCTGTAGCGCTCTTCTGTCCTTGGACTGATCCTTGGGACATGCAGGGACCCCGGTTTAAGAAAGTAAGCCACTTCCCCCCGAAGTTAAGGAACAGTGTATATTGGGGTATCCACCCCCTAATAATCATGAGTGGGAGGGGGTTTTCCTCTTAACAGGAATGTGAACTGTTGTGAGCTTCTCTAGTTGCAACTTGCCAACCAAATTCACCCTTGGGTAAGTCCATCTTGAAAGTTTTACTTGATAAAGGCAAACACTTCAGACTGCTCCGACTAACTGAAACAAGTGTTTTAAATGTGGGTGAGGGGCAGCAAGCACAAGGTTAACAGCTCTAACTGTGTTGGAAGAACCTATATATATTATGGATGCTTCCTGTATTAACTTCACATAGTTAGGGCTGTGCTTGAAAATGGACCTAATATGAGTCCTACACTCCATTCCCCCCTCCTCCAAGTAGGTAGTCAATGCAGCATAATATTTCACCGAGGGTGAAGTTTTCATGGCTTTTTTAGTTTTTCTTTGGTTTCCCTGCATAATTTTTTAACATAAGGGGTATTTTCCGACGTGACGGGGTTCAATTCGCCCCACCATGGAAACACCCTAATGTTGAATGTGATTGTCCCCCGTGATTCACGGGGGTGAACATCTGGGGGGGGGAACTACCATTCCCCCCAACAGACATTATGGGATCACGATCACCATGCGGGGATTCACCGTGCTTGAGCGTGATCTCGTAACGTCTGAAAATACGCAATGTCTTTGAAACCGGTCTCCAACTCAATTTTCCCTTTGCAATTCCTACCTTCCATACTGCATGATCTGCTAAACAACATTGCCCATCAACACAAGTCTTGGTACTTTGCAAACAAATTATAGGGTTGTTGTTTTTTTAAAGTGGATTGATAGGGTTATTTTTAGCCTTTTCTTACCTGCTAACTGAAGTGTTTTTGTATGCACAGCAGGAAATAACAATAGCTGTGGTACACACAAACCAGATTCCCCAGTTGGTCTAACACGCACACAACCCTGATTAGTAGTTTGGGGGTGTGTACACACAAACCTGGCACTCTGTAAGGTCACTGTTTAAAGACAATCCTCTGATTAATTGCAACAAGAAGGAGGGATACCAGTGGCACAGAAGACTGTGGTGGGCCCAGACTTGAGGCCAAATTATGCCCTTTGAAGGGCAAAGGATCAGTGTCTATAGTCACTGACTGTCCCCTCCATGAGCATCAGCAACTTCACCAGGAAGGCAGTTTTAAAAGCGGATAAGGATAGGGCCAGAACTCCATCCCCGGCCATTCAACAAAATTTCCTTCTTAGAGGAACCCTTTCACGGTGGTCTGAGCGCCACTAGGAAATTCGGAGTGGAAGTGGGTGGTGTTCTGGCCCTGCGCCATCCTCTTCTGAAAATGTCCTGGTCTCGGGTCACTTGCAAAAGGTTGCGTCAGCATCTGGGGTCCAGGCTCAGTTGAGCCCATTTGCTTCATAATAACTATGCTCCATAGGTTTTCCAAAACATAAGGAAAAGATGATTAGAATAGTGTAGGGCCAGGGGTAACATGCAGGGTATGACAGAGATGGATTGGGGGGAAGGATTTCTGTAGAAGGAGAAGCAGTAAGTGGGAGTAAGTGATCATGAAATCACTTGAATCGTGAATACCAAATGACAGCACACAATCCAAAGAAAAGGAAGGAGAAGCTCTGAACAAAAATTTCTGACAATGGATTTCAGAAAAGACAGCTTGAAGATAATATTAAATGGCAGGAAAATCTAAGGGAAAAGGAAGCCTTTGCATCTCTCGCAACAGCCTTTTTTGAGCAGGATTCACTATCACTTCTCAGGATACAAGCTACTTCTTACACACCATGTGTAATTTACAATTGTGTACAGAGGGTGTCTCACCATACCAGGCTCTAGGTCTGTTCCAGAGTCCATCAGGAACTCCCCTGTGCCTCCCAAACTTAGTCAAGGGCTTTTGATACTTTTGGCTCACAGCTCAGTTCTAGCCCCTCTGAGCTCCTGCAGAGTCCTTGCCACACTGGGCTCTTGCAGAGTTGTGGCCCCACTGGGTTCTCAACAGCCTCGCTCCCATCTCAGTGGCTGCTGAGGGCTAATCACAGCTCCCTCATCTTCCATAGTCTGCTGTTCCGTTTGGTGTCCAGGATCTTCTGGGATGGTTCCAGTCAGGTTTGGTGTCCTCCAGTCTCTGGCTGCTTGCCTCTCTCATTGGTACCACTCCTCCAACAAGTACTAGCTCTCATGCCGGGTTCTGGCTTCATGTCTCCCTGGCTCCTATGAGGTCACAGCTGTGGTAGCAGCATTTTGTAGGGATGGGCGGACGCGGTTCGGAAGTTCGGCCCGAACTCGGCCTGTTCAGACAACCAAACTCAAACATGAACCCGAACGCGAACATACCGAACAAACCAAACACCGAACGGCAAAATGGCTGAATAGTTCGGTCAGTTCGGATTGCGTTCGGGTGAGTTCAGGTGCCAAAAAAAGGTTCACTGGAAGGTCAAACATGACAGGGAGGTGTCAGTCACTGAGGAGCAGACTTCCAGGCACCAGGGATGGAGAGACTTGCAAGAAACAAAACTAATTATCTGCCTCCCCACTTCCCAACACCTTCTGAGCTAGTCACTGTTCCTGAACAGCAGGCGTTGAATAGGATTTTTAGATTGCTTTAAGTTTCATTTCAGTTTTGTACTGAAATGAAACTTAAACCATAAACTGAAACCTTGTGTTAAGCATTTCACTGTATAGACTAATTGAGTATGTATGTATTTCACTACAGACTCCTCTTCTGTTTGTGATTCTCCCCATCCCATATATATGGGATGTATATATATCCATTTATATATCCATATATATATCGATAGATAGATAGATAGATAGATAGATAGATAGATAGATAGATAGATAGATAGTAGAGAGTTGTAGGAGTTAGCTTAGTGATAGAGATAGCATTAGTGATTTAGTTATAGTGTTTGTAGGAGTAGGTCTGTGTACTTATTAGAGAATCCATTTAGTTCATAGCATTTAGAATAGTTAATAGCAGTTAGATTTAGTGTAGATAGATAGATATAATATTAGATTTTAAAAAAAAACCATATAAAAAGAAAAAAACCAAATAAAAAACAAAAGAAAACCATATAAAACCCAATAAAAAGCCAAAAAAACATATAAAAAACAAAAAAACACCCATAACAACATTTCCCGAACGGCTGAACGGCTGAACGGAACATCCGAACAGCCTAACCAAACGGCCGAACAGAATGGCCGAACAGAACAGCCGAACCCAAACTTGGCAAACTAGCTGAACTGCCGAACCGAACGGCTGAACCGAACGCAGCCGAACCGAACGGACGAACTGAATGGACGAACCGAACGCAGCCGAACCAAATGACCGAACCCGAACGCAGCCGAACCAAATGGCTGAACCTGAACCATGATCTGTTCACCCATCCCTAGCATTTTGAACTCCTTGCCATTCGTCAACACTCTCAGCTGGCTCAGAGCCACTTAAAGTGGCTGCAGCCCAATTGGAGCAGGGACCGAGTTTCTGTACCCTGCTACACCTGTCCTATTCCAAGGACTTAGGATGGGTTACAATCTATAAAATATATTTTTAAATACTCAAATAAAAACCAATTCAAATCTCCTATCCCTAATCCACTATAAACCCTGTCCCTGCTAAACAACTGGTTATGTTTAGCCTAAAGAAAAGAGAGAATGGGTTCAAAGTGCAGCAATGTAGAGCTCACTTAAATATTAGGGGGGAAAAACCTCCCAACTGTAAGAACTGTCTGGCAATGGAATAAATTGACCAGAGAAGTTATGGAATTTTCTTCCATGGATCTTTTCAATACGTATCTGGAAAAATATCTGTCAGTGGCCATTTTTACACACACCTTAAAGTTCCAGATTTTTCAATCTTCTGGTTTTACAAGTCCACAAATAAGTTCCAGATGCATTTTTCACACACACACTGCCCTGAGGCAGCCTAAAGTAGCTGCATTTATAGGCATGATGGGATGCCATGGAAACCAAGTGGCCACAGCTGCCTGGAGCAAAGCAGTTTACCAGGAGCACTTTTTACACACAAATGTTCTGGGAGAAGTTCTAAGCAGAAGTTCAAAGAGCCAGATGTTTAAGATGTGGGTGAGTGATTTAGATGCACAGAATGTTCAGGATGTAACAGCAAACATGAAGAAGAAATGTGTGTGTAATAACACCCAGTGTCTACAATTCTGTAGGCCTCAGAGCAGGGGGTTGGACTAGATGTTGGACATGAGTTACCCCTGTAGCCCTGCAATTCTATGAACTTTGTGTAGATATGGAAGATCTTGGCCCCTACGCCCGAGACCTTTGCAAGGTGCCCAGATGCACAACCCTAAGATTAAAAATAACACTTTCTTCTGTAGCTCTAAGAATCTTCCTTGCATCTAGATAGAAACCCCTTGCCTCTTCATACACAGCTTTTGTCTAAGTATTAAAGATCCCTAAAAAATTAATATGTAGAACAGTTAGAGTTGCACACACATATATAATCATACCTGAGCCAAACACATCAAAGCCAAGAGATAAAAAGTCAAGTTACCCTCTACAACACCATTCATAGGTGTTTGTTTTAAAAATATTGGAACTATCTTGGCGTGTTAACAAACCCACTTTGGCCAATGACCAACACACACAGTTGTTGCTGCTCTGGCAGGTATTTGCCTGGGATTGACCCTGGGCGTCTGAGTGATGAGCCCAGGCTGTGATCCCAGAGACCTCTGGAGTCACAGTCCGGGCTACAGTACATGACTCAGGGCCGCAGTGGGCTATAATCTTTTTTATGGCCTGCTTTGACCCAGTGCAGATTGTGTCCATCACGGTCAGTCTCCATGGCTGCCTGTCATGGCAGGGGCTCTGGGTGAGGCAAGGCGTGGGGCCAGGTGGCCACATGTTAACGCAGCTCCCACCCTCTCCAGTGGCCAGGCCACTGACACGTTTGTTGTGCCACCCAATGTCGTTGAGACCATGTTGGCAGCAGGTTCCTGACCTGGGTCAAGTTGTGATGGGGGTGTTCTGTTGTCACTTCTGTTAACAGCTTTATATACAGTCTGTAAGCTTAACTCTTCCCTCATTGCATTGGGGAACTAGCATTACCAGCTAGCTCTTCCAATCACCACAATTCATAGCAACTTGAGTTGTATGTCAGTCATATTTTGGTAAATGGGTATGTGGAGAAAAGACGGCATAATGGGGCAAAGTAAAGGTGATGTAATTTAATTTATGATATGGGAGTTGTACTATTATGGGTCCTGGTGAGTGAGATGGTATTTAAAATTCATTGGCTTAATTTGTATTCCTTGTCTCTTACCAATATGCATATAAATAACATGCAAGGCAAACTGGGAGCTTTCTCTTGTTATTCTATCAGAAAACAAAGGTTCATGTTTGGGGTAGGGGAATAAGTAAGCAGGATCTCACAGGGATGGACATTCGGACTGAATTATGGATTCAGATTCATTACAGATTTGAATCTGTAATTTGCGGATTTAGTTACAGATTACAAATTCAGATATTCCCACTGAAATCAATGGGAAACTGATTGTTAGTCCGACCACCATCATTAGCCATGGGGCAGTTGGTCCGACCACCCCACTCCTATTTCCCAAGGTCCCAGAGTGGTATTTGCACTTTCAGGTGGCTTGATTGAAGCACAGCTGCTGCTGTGAAGGCTCCAGCAGGCTCCCCAGCCACAGAACACTCCATGCTTCAGATCAAACATGTGCAAAATGACCCCAATGGCCATTTTGTGCATATGCAATAAGGAGGAGGAAGGACGCACCAAAAAGGGAGTCTTCCAGAGTTCCCATAGTAGCTGCAGTGGTTCTAATGAAGCCCTCTGAGGAAGTAGGTACACTCCGGGGCCTCAGGGGATGAGGGTGGGGTGGGAAGTCTGGATCCATAAGTACAGAGATTTGTCACGTATTGCAAAAGAAATTATATGGATTAATTTGCAACTGCTTGTTTTTGGATAGTTGCAGATTAATTTGAATCTAGAATGCCCATCACTAATATCTTATTTACAAATTCATTTTGAAAACTTTATACTTTTTAGTTCAGCAGTGGGTACTTTAAAAATGCACCATTAGGAAACTTCTCCTGCACGAGGTAAGAACAAGGTAGAAAAACGAGTACAAAAAATAGGCCACATGTGCTATCAAAGGCTAACTGTGTATTCTCTTAGGAAAAAAAGATTTTTTGTTTTACCTGAATCTTTTTAATAAGCTGTTTTCCTTTCCATTGCTGCAACCTTAAGAAATCCATTTGCTATCAGGTAAGAATGCTTTTTAACAAAAACAAAAAAAAACTCCCAGAAATTCTTGTTATGGGGAAAACTGCTGAAACGTGACAAAAATAAGTAATGCATCGAGTTCTCTGCATCTAATAAGGATGGTATTAAACTGGACAGTCTGCTGTCCTTTAAAACAATTACTGTGAAAAAAATCACTAGAAATGTCAGACTGACCTTAATTTTGATAGTTATCCAAAATTTTATACTAGCTGGCAAAGTTGCTATTTTTGCAGTAATATTATGCTGTGTTACTTTGAGACTGGATTTGTGCCTGTCCTTATTGCTTGGTTTCTTCGAAGTTAATTGCTACCAGTACCTTACTGCCTAAAGCCAAGTTTTACAATGAAGGCAAGCCTTGTACTAGAAGATTAGTTAACACAACAGACAAGGCAAACCAAGATCTAATGACTGGAGAGTTAAAGCTCAAATAAAAAATAAGGTGTATATTAGCAATTGTTTGGACTTGTGAATCAGTGGAAGAAATTGCCAGGGATACAGTATTTTTCCATTATTAATACTTACCATTTATATAGCACTTTCAATCTTTAAGGTATTTTACAATCATTATTTATTTCACCCTTACAACAACCCCACAACGAACGTCAATATTAGGGATGGTAAAACAGATCACAGTTCGTGTTCGGGCGTTCAGTTCGGTTCGGTCTGGTTCGGTTCATTCACCGAGTTTGGCTTTGGCTGTTCGGTTCGGTCATGTTCGGTTCGGTTCGGTTCAGATGTTCAGAAAAAGTATCACGAGAGTGCATAATCATACCGGAAACTGGAAATTCCGGTGCGTGCGGAGCTGTGTGGTGAGAGTGTGTGTGTTTGTGACTGGCTGTTCGGTTTTGTGTGTTTTGGTTGTTTGTGTTTGGTTTGGCTGTGTTGTTTTGATTGGTGAGGGTTGGTGGGTGACTGTGTGTTGTTGTCTGTGTGTGAGTGAGCTTTTTTGAAAAAAAAATATTGAAGAAGACTGGTGTCTTTATTCCCCAGCTGGGGGCCTACTTGGTGCTCCCCTAGCCAGAAGAGGATGAGGATGAGGAAGTGGTTGCTAGCCAAACCCCTGGACCTTTGGTGGTGGTGGCCGACTCCTCGGATGAGGAGCAAACGGTGGGCTCAGGAGGTGCTGCCAGGTTTGTAAACCTTTTTTTTACTTTGAGGACAAGAAAGGCTCTATCCGTTAGAGCGAGCTCACTTGCGTGCGGGTGGGTGCGTGGGTGGTGGGCATCAGTCAGGCACAAACAGTTGGCATCAGCGGGTAGCAGCAGATTTCTTCCACAGAGAGAGGGGGTACTGTAGTGTGGGGGTCTCTTCCAGCAGTCAGGCATGAGCACGACCAGCACCTCCACCCAAACATGTGCCAGGCTAAGCTAGGGTCTCCACTCTCCAGTTGCCATCCCATTCCCTACATACACCCAAATAAGGGCAGGATTTGCACGTGCCAGCAAGGGTACTTTAAGTTGCCATCACTACTAGCACCCCAAGGAGGGCAGGATTTGCACGTGCCAGCCAGGGTCTTTCTAGTTGTAATCCCTAGCATCCCCTAGCACCCCAAGGAGGGCAGGATTTGCACATGCCAGCCAGGGTCACATCGCTCGTTGCCATTCCTAGCACCCCAAGGAGGGAGGACTAGAGGCATCATCATAAATGCATGATATTACTTTGGTGTTCTTAATGTGTTCCCATTTCAGAGAGGAATCGGATGCCGACCACAACACTGGTGCCAGGCCAAGGAGGACCCCTAGGCGGAAGTTGCCAGTGACACCCCCAGACATTCAGCGGAGAAGGTCAGATGTCTGGAGGTTTTATGAGATGGGCAACGAAATCGTCATATGCAAGGTAAGGCACGGGGATTGAAGCAACAGGGAATGGATTGCCCTATGACCTGTTAGGAATGGAAGTCCCCTGAAGAGAGAGATTGGCTCCCCAGTCCACCCACTTGTGGAGACAGAATGCAGGCAGGGCTTGATAGAATATTGGTCTGACACAGTATGGCACTTCTTATGTTCCTATCTTTTTATGCTCTTTAGTTCTGCGGCAAAAGAATCAGGAGACAGAAAGAGGGGACCACATCGGGGCTCATTTCCCATATTGAAAAGTTCCACAGCCTGATGGAGAGGTGGCAGGAGGACTCTGGCGTGGCCGTAGAGCCTCAGACTCAGTGCCAGAAGAAGGGGGGGGAAGGCAACCCAAAAGTGATGGCATGTAAGTTCTTCCCCCTCCTCCAGCCCTGATGTGGAATCCCCCAGGCCCTGGGACTCTGCTGCAGCCAAGGCCTTTTGAGCCAAACTTGAGAGGTCTGGCCGCCAAATGATGAAGGGTTTATGCTGCCTGGAGAACCGCCTGATGTAACAGTTCCAGGTGCTCGAGGTGGGGAAAAGAAGGTGGAGACATACACCCAGTACATCTCCGCTGAGATGGAACACCTGAAACTGTACCACCAGGCGTTCTCCAGGTGGCATCAGGACATGGAACGGGCCGTGGAGTTTGCCGTCTCCCATGGCTACGAGATTGAAGAGAACCAGTTGGCCGCCCCTCAGTCCTGTGCTGTGCCCCAATGCCTTCTGCCTTTCCACCAAGTCCCGGGGGACAGGCCCATAGACTAATAGTTTTTCCTTTATAAGTTACCTTTAAATTTTTGGTTTTGGTTTCATAATATTGTTTTTGTTGTTGTTGTTGAAATAGTTTAAATAAAAGTTGTTATATTTGTTGTAATGAGCTTCTTTTGGCCTGTCCTATCTTTTTATCCCTATGTGCTGAAGTTCTGGAAGGCAGAATCTTATACAGCTTGTTCATCCCTACCAACAGTATCTGGCTGGTTCCACCTGTAGCGTAGTTAAGGTATTAATCCAAAGAAGTGCCAGGCAGCAGCAGGGTCTCAACTTGCAGACAGCCCCCCCAGGAGGGGCAGAGCTTGTGTCTGTGTGGGTGTGCCAGAGAGAAAGAGAGACAGACTGCATGGCATGATTGGGAGCAGCAGCAGTCATCAAGTTTCCTGGGTACAGACCCCTTGGCTGGCACAGACAACATATAGGCCTGGGGGCCATTGGCACTAGCAGCAGCAGACAGTGGGTTGCCAGGGTACAGGGTACAGAATCCTTGGCACAGACGGCAGATAGGCCTGGCCTGGGGTCTCTTATCACCAGCAGACATTGGTTGCCAGGGTACACAACCCTTGGCACAGATGGCATATAGGCCTGGCCTGGGGGCCATTGGTTGCAGCAGCAGACATTGATTGACAGGGTACAGAACCCTTGGCACAGATGGCATATATGCCTAGGAGCCATTGGCAACAGCAGACAGTGGGTTTCCAAGGTACAAAACCCTTGACACAGACAGCATATAGGCCTGACGGCCATTGGCACTAGCAGCAACAGATATTGGTTTCTGGAGCAGGCAGTCAAGTGGCGTGGCATGAGCGTCAGTCAGGCACACTGAGGCAGGGTTCAAGCTTTGCAACCTGGGTGGGCGGGCAGGTAGGCAGCGTGGCATGAGAGGCAGTAGGGCAGGCTTGGGCAGGCTTTGAGCTAGGCAACCTGGGTGGGCAGACAGGCTCCTTGGCATGGGAGGCAGGAAGGTGGACTGAGGCATGCTTTGAGTTTGGAGGCAAGCTGGGCGGGCATACAGGAAGCGTGGCATGAGAGGCAGTAGGACAGGCAAGCTGGGACATTGGCATCAGAGTACTCAGATAGACTAGCAAAGTCTGTGCAATGCAAAAGAGTGAGAGCCGGTCAGTGTCACATAGGCTGGCCGATATCGTGTAGCCATACGCTGGCTCGCAGGCTTACAGTTTATTTCCCAATGTCACCCTGTGTCATGAGGTCAGTCAGATAAGGCGTCCGAGGCCGTCTAGTATGAGAGAGAGAGAGAGGGGCAGGATGGGTGCCAAGCATTGGGAGGGAGGGACAGCACCTCAGCAGTATAGGAGCAGATTGAGGAGGAGGAGCCCCGTCCTGACTGCCCCTGGCATGGGATGGTGTGTGCCACTACACCATCACTCCTTGTCCAGGGGTAGCTCTGGGAATCCCAGCAGCGGAAGATTCACCTTCAGAAAGAGCAACTGCTCCACCAACTTGGCCCCCAGTCTCAGGCAGTGTGGGGAGCAAATGTCCTCCACCACAGAGATCACCCGCTCGCTGGGGACTCTGGTTGGTGGGCAGAACAGGATACCATTGGCCACTTTCGACAGGGCCGGCCACACATTGGCCTTGCTGGCCCAGTAGGCCAAGGGATCGCTGCTGGGATCAATGCATGGCTCCTCCTCCAGGTAGGTCTCCACTGCTGCTGAGGCACCATCATACTCCCTCTGGTAGCTCTGGGTGGGCACCACCTGCCCCACTGCCCT
>QEPC01011396.1:1186554-1201734 GCA_003113815.1 Sphenodon punctatus
AAAAACTAAATAGGTTAATCCGTAATTTAATTGGCGAATTAATTAACTGATTTGAGCATAACACGATTCGGTTTAATTTGAGATCGAATTTAATACTGAACCGAAGAAGATACGAACAATTTAATTCTAATTGGAGTCCACAAGCAATCGTTAATAGATGTCGCACTCAGCGGGGGTCCAATATGCCAACAAGTTAATAGGTAGGTTAGTAATTAGTTAGAGTCATCTCAGTAAGAGATGGGGAGATGATACACAGTGTAATGCAGGGCACAGCATGCTTTGTGATCACGCTCCCTGGAAGTGGTGTTTTAACCGGGGCCTGCAGGGACATGCGCTGTCTTCAGGCACGGTGGACACCTCACTTCTTACTCAAACCCACCGTGGGTTGTCCCCCCCCTTCGGCCTTGCCCTGTCGGAGGAGGGGATGTAAGGTTTGTTTAAGGATACTGTCAACGGAAGGCACGTCCGGGCAGTACCAGAGTTAATAAGTGCAATTAGTTTAATGGAATATTGGACCCTGAATTGCAGGATGCAATTTCCCCACCTGCCTATGGTTGTCAATTTCAATAAATGAGTGCGGCCCATTTTACACCAACTTAAGTCTCTGTGTCTCATTCGGGTGCGTCGACAAAGGCTGTTGTGTGCTGGTAATGATTGATTTATGATTTTGTCACCATGATTTGGTTTCCCACCCCCGGCATTTCCCTCAGGCTGTACCTTTCTGTTCTGTGAGTAATGGCTGTGCTGGTAATTATTTATTATTTTGCTACCATGATTTGGATCTCCCCCTTCTCCCCAGCTGCATTTCCTGCTTTGGTGTGCTTTTCTGTTCTGTGAGTGCCACATTGTGGGTTTGGTTGGATGCACTGCTGCTGCTTTTAATGATCCTCTCCCAAATTCTGCATGGCCCTTTTGAAATGGGTTAGGTCTCATGTGGGGGGGGAGGGGTGTGTGTGGCGTGTTGGTTACAGTTTAATAAACCCTCCTTGGGTCCAAGATCTGTATTCAGTGCAGGGTTTTTTTATTCATCAGTATTCCACAACAAGGTCAAACTTCTGATTGGTCTTTCGTACTATTGGTCCTGCCTACTGTTGGCCCCACCTACTGCCCCTCCCAGCTTAGAACCCATCAGCTGCAACTGGACACTCTAGTGATTTAAGACATCTATGATCTAGATTGGTTAGTTCTAGTCTGCATACCTATTGGCTGTCTTGATTCATACTGACCCATTGTCAAAACAGGATTTTTTCAGCAACGAGCGCTCTTATTGTGTCCCCACCTCTAGCCCATTGACCTCAGCCCTGCTCCTACTCCACACCAGCCCTTTCCCAAGTGTTCTGTCTCAGCTTCTGCTTCACTCAAGTCCCAACCCAGATGCTTGCCCTTACCTGCTGTACTCTGTTTGGCCATCTATCTTGCTTTGATCGGATACTGAACTAGGCTTCAATTCTGCAATTTAGCTTCAGATGTTAGCTCTCCAGTTCCTGACTTGGACACCCCAGATGGGTGCAAAACCTTCACCACCTTACCAGGGGCGGGATACATTCCTTTTCCTCCATGGGCTGGAAGATCACGTGAGGGGAGTGGCCTTCATAGCCATTAACTCAGAAGCACTCCACTGTCATCTGGTGAGGAGTTGCTTGTCCATGGCAGGCAGTCAATGGGCTGTAGGATTTGCTTCAGATCTGTATCCTGTGTGGTTTCCTTTACTATAATATTCACTTATTGCATGCTTTTCTTTTTTCCTCACAGTATGTCATAAAGAGGGTGAAAATTGTTTTCCCACCTCTCATAAGCACCTATGCTTTGAATTTAAAAGGCCAGCCCCACCATTTGAACCATCCTTGGTACATCCAGTTAGATGGTATTTTGAATTTTCTATATGACAAAAGGAAACTCAACACAAGCCTCTTCTGAAGACTAGGAGAGTCCTACTTTATTTTAAATAAGAGAGAGCAATAATATTGATGAACGTGAGCAAGCTCTGCTTCAGTAATGGTCTGTAATAGTTTCAGAAGTGAAGGCCTCAGCTTTCTCTTTACAATTATCTATCAAAAACAGCATAGCTCTTCTTTTTTTTTTTAGCAAACTGACAATCTATTAACATTATCACCACCTAATTATGTGGAACAGATGAGGGGACACTCAGACTGCTGAACTGCTAACCTTTAAACAAAACAGATGGAACAAAAAATGAACAAACTTAACAGCTAGTTTCAAACAATTCATTTTTGGAGGTGAACACACTGCTACCCGAACTTTGCTCTCATTTATAGAAGTGCAACTCCTATTGAAGTCAATGGGAATCATTGAGGGCAGAACTTAAACCAAGGGCTGTATTTTGATGACTGTACATGTCGACAAACTCTTTTGTGCAATAGCAGAAGAACATTTTGTGGTATGTTGACACACTGACTTTAAAAATAAATATATTTTTTTTAAAAAATAAAAGCTATCTGTCAAAGGAATAAAGTATACTGTCTTAGCTAAATCACCTTCTATTGCTAACATCCCTGAGCTTAGTTGAATGGTCTGGGGGCCATTTTGTGCATGCACAGTGATTTTTAAATTATTTTAAAAATAATTTTAAAAAACAAAACACAAACAAAATCACCACATATGAATACATTGGCTGCCAGGGCCATTCTGCACATATGCGCCCTTTCCCAAAGTGGTGTTGGCAGAATCGGTGCCATTTTGGAAAGTGTGTGCATGAACAGAATGGCCCGGGTGGCTATTTGCACATGCGCAGTTTAAAAAAAATTAATTATTATTATTATTTAAAAAATGAAAACAGATGATAATTGTTAGCATATTCATCTGTTTTCATAATTTAAATACTAAAAAGGACAGGGCTTCATTTGTTTTATTAATTAGAAAAACAAAAAATAAACTTCACACCCCTAGTTTTTGGGTGTTGTAGCGACACCCTGCTCCAAAGTAGGGCTGAAACGAGATTTCAACTTTCTCGAAAATCTCATCAAGAATAGGCTTCTCAATGAGATTCTCTTGTCTCAAGAATCTCACGAAAATCGGGCATTCTCACAAGATTCTCAATAATCTCAAAATAGCCAAAAAATGGTCTGAAAGTGCAAAAATTGCCAACAGGACATTTCTGCACACGCACAGTCATTTTGCTCCCGTGCAGACCATTTTTGGAGTATTTCCATGATTCTTGAGAATCTCATGAGATTCTTGAGATGCAACATCTCACCAAGGTTGCACAATTTTCACAAGAGTTAATTTCATTCTCATTTCAGCCCTAAAGTAAGGGCTCTTGGAAATTAAAACTGGATTTCCTAGATGGAGACAGTGTTGTGGTTGGGAGAAGTTGGTGAACCGATCCTTTAACATTATTAATCTTTTCCTCTTGGGTCCTCTTGTAAATGCCCCCCCCTCCCATGGCACTCTATTTAGAAGGTGCTCCAATTCCCCAGGGTGCTAAAAAGAAGAAAAAGGCTTCCATCCATAAACCCAGCTATCTGTGAAAATGAGAAGAGTAGCAAAAACAAAAACCTTGAAGTTGTAACAATTCTGAACAACATGAGAAAAATGGGGGATGGAGGGGAGGAGAGGAACAACTTTTAACAATTAAAATGCAAGTGAATCTGCAAATGTAATCAAATTAGAAAGACAGGAATTAATTAAGTTCCCACAATGAGAATCCAGCATATTTAATGATAAGCCTAGGATGATTTTGTTTAATCAAATGCCACACTGACTTTGGGAATATTGATCTTTTTGCCTGTGCACCTTATTGAACCTCAGTTTCAAAGGAGAAAGGTTTGAGGATCGAAGCAGCTGAAGTGTTGCAGAAGGAATTATCTCTATACCATGCTTGTCCGCAAGTGTCAACTTCTAATAATCCTCAGGTATTCTAGTGACATTTGAGTCTAAATGTTGCAAGGTCAAATTTCTATTCTTCATCCCCCCGCGCCAGAGCTGCTAGCAATCCTTGGTCTCTTTTCAGCACAATTAACTCTCTTCACCAATCATTTTTCCTCTCATGCCCCACTGTATAGCCAAATACAATGCATTCACTTTTATCCAGTCTATATGTCAAGTCCTCTTTATTACTAATGCCTTAACGTCTGTCCCGATCTTCTCACTTTTTCCTCTTTTCTATTTTGACTCTTCTTCCCCCCTCTTGTTAGTCTCTACCTTCTTCGTATCATCCAGTACTTCAGTCTTAGTCCTGTCTTTCAAGCAGTCTCAAGCCTTGCTCCATTCATTTTCATCTTATAATTCATTCCATTGTGCCTTCTAGGACTCAAAACATGACATTTTTCTATCATCCAATCCCTTTTCACCCCCATCTATCAATTACCATTTATCAAGGTTCTTTTTCTATCTATCAAAGTGCTCTTTCATTAGGGCACTGGTTGCATGAAAGGGTATTACCAGATGAAACACTAGCTTCTTGTTTTCACAGTCACAAGCATTTATGAGTGGAAAACAAGTAGCAACTACTTACACAGAGTCATTGTTACATGATGCAGACTTGAGCTGCTGCATGTTAGTGGTCAATCCATTTCCAGGTGTCCTTTGAAGTAGTTTACTTAATACTCTGGGTGTTTTTACATACATTTTTCTCCTGCATGTTTGCTGTTACATCCTGAACTTTCTGTGTGTCAAAATCACTCACCCAGATCTTAAACATCTGGCTTTTTGAACTTCAGCATAGAACTTCTCTCAGAAATTTTTTTGTGTAAAAAGTTCTCCTGGTAAACTGCTTTGCTCCAGGGAGCTGTGGTCACTTGGTTTCCATGGCAGCCCCTCACATTACAGCTGTGGCTACTTTAGGCTGCCTCAGGGCAGTGTGTGCGTGAAAAATGCATTCAGAAATTACTTGTGGACTTGTAAACCCAGAAGAAAGAAAGACCAGCACTTTAAGGTGTGTGTAAAAATGCCCTCTGTCTCTCCATTTCTCCTCCCTGTGCTGACTTGAGTTGAAAAGCCTTATCACAACAAACACCACTTTTGTTGGAAACAGATAATTTGCTGCTTTCTTGACAATGCACAAAGTTACTGGATTTTGCAACAACTCATCTGTGGTTCCCATTCAGGAGCATCTTTTTGTTCGTTTGGAAATTTGATAAAACCAAAATGATGAAAATTCACTGTTGGAAATAGCAAAATGGGTGAAACTTGTCCTGAATGTGAAAATCTTCATAAAAAATTCAACAAGTTGACGAAGATGACAATTCCCATCAATTTATTTTACTACTAGTGCTGCCCCAGAATTTGTCAGAACTGCCTCACTGCCACTTATCATCTCTATTAGTATATTAATGGCAGATGCTCTGAACAAACAGAAGTGCCAGCTCCCCCACAGGAAAAAGTCATATGTTGGGTGATTACTCACAAATATCTTTGTCGGATTCCTCTCCTCACCTGTGCGGTGTTGCATGGCTTCCCCCCACCCTCCAATCAACTCCATTGAATGTAGTGATGTTGCAGTATTTGTTTCAGATCCTCCCTCCACAGCTTTTTAAAAAAGTTCTCTAGGTACTTTAAGAGAATCCCCTAATGCAGGTTGGCTGCTAACCTAGGCTCTGACCTCGGAAAACCTCCGAGGTCACAGCTCAATTTAAGGCCCACCCAGTTGGGTCAAAGCGCACTATCATGTCTGTTCAGACTGGCAGAGACAGCCCAGATCAGTGACTGCCATGGCTGACTGTCATTGGCCGTCACGGCTGGCTGTCATGGTGGGGGGCAGGACCATCCATCCACGCATTCCTGTTTCTATTCACCCTTCCCAGGCCCTGGACATGTTTGTTCTGAGGCCTGACCCAGCCCGGACCATATTTTCCATGGCTTCCCAACCCGGGCCAGGTTGCCGTCATGCCACAGTCACGTGTGTTTTTACCCACAGACTGTTGCTCCTTGTTTAATATTTACTTACTGTTGTGTATACCTTTAAGAAAAGAGCTCATATGAAGATACCAGGGGACAGTTAGGATTTGCCAGTTAGGGCAGTTGGAATCTGAGGGAGTCAGTAGGTGCCTCCCTTCAAGTGTTAGCTTCTGCAAATATGTTTAACAGGTTTTACTGTTATCACTGGTGCACAGAAACATTTATTCTAAATATAGTATCAGAATACAACTTACCAGTTTTACACTAATTATATTTTGCTTTACAAATCTTTCATGACTTTCAAGAACACTTTCCTCTCCACCGTCTACCTCCTTTCAGTAAAATATGTTACGTTTCTTCAGTTAAGTGCTCAAAGGAATAAGTACGTCTTCTACAGAAGACGTGCATACTCAGACAGTTCCATCTCGTCTATGTCCCATGACTGTTTGCTCACTTGTCTTCAGTGCATGCAGGCATTTTGCCATTCTCACCCTCAGAATCTTCTGTTCCTTTATTTTCTGAACAGCTGATAACCAATTGCCAAGTATTATTCACATTTTGGATCCCACCCCAAATATTAAATTGGATATTTAACACAAAAAAGAAGGTTTGCATTCTTGTTAAAATTCAGACATTTTGTTTGGTGGTTTCTGGATATATAATTATTTGGTTTCATTTGCTTATTTGTTTTTGTTTGTTTGTTTGTTTTTGGTTATTCAGTCAAATGATTTAGCAAGTGCTACATACAGCAAGATTTATATTAAATTTGGCCTCTACTCAGTTTTGAGGGCATTGGAGAAGTTGGGTTCCTGGCTGGAGTTGGTACAGGTTTTCTGTACTTTCTGGTATGCCGAGGACAGTTAGGTTCTGTTTTCTAACACTTGCTGTTACATCTCTTTCATATCACCTTCCCAAATACCTTCCAGACTCCAACACATGCAGAATGCCTTTGCCTATCTTCATATATATAATGACATGCACAGACAATTTAGCCCTAGTCCTCTAGGTAATTCTACCAGTGCTCCACATAGGCGGCTGGTGAGTTTTGCATTTGGGGAGGCTAAAATGGTGTTGCTGGCATGGGGGTGGGGAAGACTTGGGGGTGGGGAAAGCTTGTGTGCAAGCATCCCCAAAATAAAGTTTAAATTGTAGCCTTTAGGACCTCCTGTTAAGCATATGATTAATAACATTTTGGACCTGTTAAGTGCTTTACACTGTTCAGCACATGGGTTACACTTACCTTATATTTCCTATTAACAACAAATATATCATCCCTTATATTTCTTATTAACAGCAAATTCAGAACAAACATATAATTCCAGTTCAACAAAGCGAGGTCCTGTGATTGGACTTTGCACCATAGATGTTAATGATCTGTTCAGGATTAATATCACTAGGAATGTCACTTTCAATGTTCAGTAAACAAAAACTAGACATTTTCCCTTGACCCATTGTAGCCTGTATTGAATACTTTCCATTGCAGAAAATGACCTTTCATAGATGGCTGTGTCAACAGGTAAGATAATTTCAGAAGTCTTAAGAAATTTGAATAGAATTTAGTGAAACAGCTGCCCCCAAACTTTCAGTAGTTCCTTCTTCAAAAGTTCAGTTTTAAATCAACTCCATCTCTAAACAAGACAGGTATTAATTGAAAGGGCACTCATATGTATTCAGTAGGTCCCATCTCCAACACCATAGAACTGTGAATCATTTTGGTTCACTCTCTTCTTTGGAATAGTCTCAGTCACATTTTCAGATTGATTCAGATTACTTCTGTTACTATTGCTGCTGCTAACTGCTTTACCTGAATCCACTTTGACAGACTTTGAGGTAAAAAAATTACAAATATCCATACTGCCTTTCTATGGTCTCTCCACAAACTAGTACAGAATGTGTACTGTAATTAGGGATGGGCGAACGCGGTTCGGAAGTTCAGAGTTCGAAGCGAACTCGACCAGTTCAGTTGACCGAACTCGACCAGTTCAGTCGACCGAACCGAACTTGATTTTCGAACCGAATTGAACCAAATTTCCGAACTCGTCTCTGTTCGCCCATCCCTAAAAGATAATATTCCATTTAGTTCAATGGGGTTTGAATTCTGAACTTTGTTCGGAAGTTTGGTCGACCGAACTGAACCAAATTTCTGAACTGAACCGAACCAAATTTCTGAACTCGGTTCTGTTCTCCCATCCCTAACTGTACTGGCTTTATGGATTCATTAACTTCTCAGACCTTCTGTTCAGCCCCAAGTTTAAAACTACACGTAGTACTCTAATTGTGCTGCTGGCAAGTATAAATTCTCTAGTATCCTGACAAAGTACCACGATTACTACCACCTAGCCATAATGTGTGTCATGCAGCCCCCAATCAGAATATATTGGGAAAAGTGGCTAAACTTGGGGTGTTTTAAGACAAGTGCATCCCCATCCATTACCCACCAATTACCTATCCATCATACATATTTCAGGACTGCATTGGTGCCCTATGTTGCCCTACAATATGCATGAGAGGTAGGTGATTTCTTGGTAATGAGTGGGGAGGTACTTCTCTAAAAACACCCTTGGTAGGATATTGGATCAACAAACACTCCTCAATGTCTATTTGTAAGGGGGAGGGGCTGGATTACTTTGTTTCCCTTTCCTATAAGACACCTTTTCAGGGTTAGTGTGCATCTTAATTAGTGGCTTTAAAGTGTTTTAGTACAATGTAACTTTAACTACCATTATTTAAAATCCCATTCTCAGTTATTTATTTAATCAAAAAAATTACTTATGTAAAAGAAAGTGCACACTCCACAGTTATGTGCTGACTTAACTCGGTCAATAGCCCCAATCTAATGTTCTGTGGATCCCTGCTAGGGCCGGCCATAGGCATGTGCAACATGTGCCATCACACATAGCCCTGCGCTGGCCGGGGACGTGCCTCTGGGGGGAGGCAGCCCAGGTACGTGGACAAATTATGCAAATTAGGCCATGCACAAAGACTTCCCACATGGCTCCACAAATCCTGGGGCCGGCCCTAATCCCCGAGCAGAGCTGCATGTGTGTGTGCTCTCATAGCCACATGGAACTCATGTGAAACCACATTGTTGGCACATTGTGCCATGCATAAACTGTGCACACGCAGCTCTCTGCAGGGACCTGCAGGGCATCGGATTGGGGCCATTGTCCCAAAATCTCCTGCTTTTGCCAAAGACCCCATTCCAAACATAAATACTTCCAATTCAAGCAGTCTTGACAATCCATATCACATTGACCAGTTAATGGCACCAACACCCACCAGAAAGCCAGACTCAGGAATGACTAATCAGCCAACATTATGATACAATGCAATTCCCCCTCCCCTCCACAGGAAATAGCTATACAAGTAATACTCCCACAGAAATGACTAAATGCTAGGGGTGGAAATTGGGCAAAATGTTGGTTCTCAGTTTTTAATTGGTATTAGATCTCTGTCTGCCAGTTCTCCTATTGGATCTTGGTTCTCTTGGTATCCGATTTTTAACATTGCAGTTTTTCCATTGACTTCAATAGGGAAAACCACAATGTTAAAATCTGATTTTAAAAAAAAAGCAATGCAAAAGATCTAATACCAAGAAAGAACAAAGATATTGGATTAATCCGATATAGCCATTATCGGGTACTTTTGGTTCCCGGAAATACCGAAAGTCCCATTCCTACTAACTACCATGTCCATGTGAACAGAATTCCTTTTCACTCCTCCTACCCTAAGCACAATTAACAAAAACAAAGAAACACACCAAAATTGCATGATCTTAAACCATTCATAGGAGCTACCTGTCAAGTCCTCTCTCTCTCTCCCCCTGTGATTATTCTCCCAGCTGCAGAGGGGGTGGGAGACTCTAAATTTCTCAGACAGGTCAGACCAACACAACTAAAGTGCACCAGCCCACATTGAACACCTAAGAGCAAAATCAGCCCTGCCCCAGACGACTGTCAACAAAGCAGCAGTGTGACTTTTTTTAAAAAAAAAACCTTCCAGGAGTTTACCTTTTTCAAAGCGCATTCACTCCTTCCATGGGTATTTGGACAAATACACATTTGTAAGAGGCAAGTCCTTTAGTATGCCAATGACCTCTTGCCCCAAGGAGTCTTACTGTATAGGAAGAACTCTGCTTGTTTACAAAGGGACATTAACACACATTTTAAAGACATGTGGGACTAGGCTTTGGAAAGGAGGCTGTTGAACAAAAAACAATCTGCTAACTCATTGCATTGGAAATCACAGCAGGGGAAGCTCAGCTTCTCCAAGCTTATGGCAATTTCTCTTATGGTCCATGTGTCTATACCATTATTGTACCACGGTGGCCACCCTTCCTAGACTCAGAGACATTACTCAACCCCATCTTCTCCCTAGGTTTCACTCCCTCACTGCCAACTTCTATGTTTTCATTTTAAACCCCTTGGAGTTGACTTGTTGCCCAAACAGAAAAGGATCTTTCCCTCTTTTAGGGATTTAAACAGAAATAAAAAAAATCCCCCAAATTCCAAGAACGTAAAATTTCCACATGCTCCCCTCGTTGGCTCTTTGTAGACTTCAGTAGGTGTGTCCACAGTCCTTTCTAATACAAGTACCAGGGCTTCCTTCTTCCCAGTTTCTCCCAGGGGGAATGTTCCCATTAGAACAGAAATGAATGGTGGATTCATTATTGGTAGATATTCTCCATATTTGGATAGCCTTATATGTAACCAAAATTATTATTCACATATTCACTTCAAGGGATATTTTATTTCAATTATTTTGGTTCATTCATTATGATAGAGTTGGAACAAAGAACCACTGCTATTCATAATCCAAGTTGGATCTGCATTATCTATTGGGATCCAGAAAGGCCCAGATACTGAATTGTTTCTGTTCAGTGTTTGGTCAATTAACCAGTTAATTAGATTGCCAATTTGTGGATTTTATATGATTGTGGATTTTATATGATTGCTTCTGTTGTAAGCCACCCCAAGCTGAAGATTATATATGATTGCTTGTGTTGTAAGCCGCCCTGAGCTGCTCTGAGAGCAGGAGGGTACCGGATAGAAGAAAATCGATAGATAAATAAATAAATGTACCTGTTAAAGCACAATACTACATTGTATCATTTATTGTATTATTGTGTAACCCATAGCACATTTTTAGATGAGTCTCCTGTCTCAATCCACCCTCACCAATGGGTGATTTCAGATGTTACTTGGTCCCGAGTCACCACAGTGGATTCCCAATGGTGGTGAACTGATCAACCACCCCTTGTGGTCAACAGAAGCCCCAAACAGACGTGACAGGAGCGGGACCATGGCAGGGAATCGGGTCACCAGATCACGGCCCAGGGCAGTGCAACAGACATTATGCCGATTCCTGGCCGTGGTCAAAATACCCAGAAGGCACCGGGGAGGGGTGGGACACAGACATGGCTGCCTGAGGGCAAACGAAACCAGAAGGGACAAAAGGGAATGCCCACACAAGGGAAACAGGAAGGGAGGGGGAAGAGGGAGAAGAGCCACCGAGGTACCGCACACAACATACACAGAGACAACGATGGCACAGGGGAACACACAGCACAAGCACATGCCCGGGCGTGCACACACCCACATGGGATAGGAAGGGAAGGGGGAACACTGTTGACAGACAACACACATGGAACAATGGGCACAGGGGGGAGGGGAGGGGGTGCAGGACAGGAAAGAGGGAGGAAATGGCCCAGGGGCAGGGAAGGTCACAGGCAATGGCAGGCAGAACCCCAACAACAGCACAGTCCACACGGGTGACCCCCCAGCAACACAGGCAGTCCCAGAATGGGGGGAAAGTGGAAAGTCAGGGCACAGGCACAGCAGGAGGCCACATGGAACAGGCAGCGGTCCGGGCACGGTCCAGGAGGCACACACGCACCCCAAGCACCAGCAAGGGTGCCATGGAGGGGAGGCAGGAGAGCTGGGGACGTGCAGCCGGTCAATGTAACAACCCCCCTCCCTGGAGGAAGCCTGGAGGTGCAATCTGGGGACCCCAGACACCCAAGGTTACACAGGCACCCAAGGGGGGGTGCAGGGGTGCAGGAGGGAGTGCAGGTGGCTGAGGATGGGCAGCAGCACCCAGGGGAGCTGGGGTGGGTGGGTCAGAGAGCCGGACTCAGACACCAGAGATGGTAGCCACGGAGGGGAGCACTGGTTACAGGGGCAGGCAGGGGGGCCTCCTGAGGGGGCCCAGTGCCACAAGCAGGGGCAGCGGTACCCCGGGATGCTGGCAGCAGTCGGGACATCAAGGAGGGAACAGGCAGTGGACCACAGCACCAGGGCAGAGGTGGGAGCTCACAGTGGTCCTGGCAACTGGGGACCGGAAGGCACTGAGGGACTCACAGCCAGCTGAAGGGGGCCACTAAGGGACCAGGGGCTGGGGGGCCCATCAGCTAAATGAAGTGCGGCCAATGAAGCATGCCCCAGTGGTACCCCAGCACGGACATGTGGTGGGAGACCAGGTAGTATGCCTTGAATGAATCCTGCATGGAGAGTCCCAACTGCACATCAGAATGGGACCATACATCCAACAGCACCAACAGTTCCAACACGGTGGGCTCAGATAAGCAGAAGTCAGCAGCAGGGGGCCACAGAAGGTGACCCAGCTCCAACAGCCAGTGATACACTGCCCCACACGAGCACTGGTATCCACGGGTCCCATGAACACAGCCAAAGTAGGACACGGCCAGGGCAGGGCCCCCCTCCGCCAGGCAGACCGTGTAGGTGGCCAGGCTGCACACAGAGAGGGCAGAAACAGTCTCCGCCGCACACCAACCAACATGCAAGCACCTCATCTCCGGAATGTGACCATCGGGAAAGGGAAGCAGCCTCAGTGTCTCAGCATGCAGCCGTCAGTTGCAGGCATTCGCCTCTTAGCCAAAGTAACAAAGGCCAGAGCTCAGGCTCGCATAGGCACATGACAGGCTGTCCAGGAAGCTTAGGAGCAATTGCACGGCTGGGGTATGCCACAGGTCACACAGGACCATGGTCTCATGGAAGGTCCACATATGGGGGCCCCATGGGGTCCGGGAGCCGGTGGAAGCACAGCCAGCCATAGTCCCGCAAGCCAGGCAGAATGACACCACAGACAGGGGGGCCCGCAATCCCTGTAGGGGTGGGAGGGGAACCGGGGGAGCCCCAAGGCCAAACGATAAGGCCACGGGCCACTACCAGCCATGGCAATGGGGGGAGGCGTGGGCCGTGGACCCAGCACAGCTGAAGGAACCAAGCACAAAAACAGGACATCCGACACACAAATCAGGCCTGCTGATTGCCAACAAAGAGAGGTGGGAGGTGATGACAGCAGGAATGCAGCTGCAGGCAGCATGCCCGGGCGCACGCTGGTCTATGCGGAAGGGCCCAGGCAGGGACAGCAGGTGCGCTCAATGCGCCGTCCCACTCACCCTGCAGGAGGAGGCCGGTCCCACCGGGAGGGTGCCGCTCCGGGCAGACACAGGTGCCTCCGCCCAGTCACTGGGTCATGACCCGGGGGTGGAGCACCATGTGGCCTGGCCTATAACGGGGCCGGCTGCACCCCACCAAGGGCAGCCGGAACCATGGAGTGGGACAGGTTGGGCACCTGCAGGATGCACCTAGCACTGTGTGCTGAGTGGTACCGCTCGCACACCGATCAGATGCACATCCTGACTTCAGAGGTGCACCTGGGTACCCACTTGCGGGTTTGCATGGCCTGGTGCGCTGCATGGGCCAGGGAGCCCACGATGCCCGCAGTCGCTCCCTGGCCCAGCTCAGGGCTCTGCCTTTGACCAAGGTGGACCGGCGGGCCCTGATCCAAGGCCGGACTAGAGCCGCTTTGCTCCACAAGGCGGCCGGGAGGATCCAATGGTGAGGGAGGCCATGCAGTGCGCCGCCCTGCTCGCAATGCCCATCACCCGGTGGGTTTGGGTCACAGAGAGAGCGGGGGGGTGATTGCGGGCACTGGCTCAGTGGGACAAGGCCACCTGGAGGGCACACTTTCGGATGGACAAGCTCACCCTACTGCGCCTTGCAGAGCTGCTGAAACCCTGGCTGGAGCGGCAGCACACCCCATGAGGACCCCCATCCCCATGGTCCAGCAGGTGGCCATCGTGGTCTGGGCCCTCGCAATGCCCGACTCCTGCCGATCTGTCACACCACACTTTGGTTTCGGGGTGAGCACCATTGCGTGTGTCCTCCGGGATGTATGTGAGGCTGTGGAGGGTGTGCTCCTGGACCGGGTGATCCAACTGGTGGACCAGACAGCAGTGATGGCTGACTTCATTGCTGGAAGGTTCCCCAACTGCATGGGCACCGTGGATGGCACCCACATAGAGATCCTCCGCCCCTCTGCTGGGGAGGCCGTGGAGTATGTCAACAGGCACGGTTACCACTCCCTGCAGCTGCAGGCTGTCATGGACCACCGGGGGTGGTTCATAGACATCTTCACGGGTAACTCCGGGTGCAGCCACAATACCCGGATCATGACCATCTCCCCCTTCTATGCCCGGATTTACCAGGGGGACTTTGCAGACATGGGAATGACCCAGATTGAGGGGGTGCTGATGCCCCCCTGTATCCTGGGGGACCAAGCCTATCCCCTTTATACTGGAAAGAACTAGTCTTTCCAGTATAAATCTCGAGCACCTAGCATTTATTAAAATGAACAGGTCTTCCTACCAAAACTTTCCAAGGACTTCCTGAAAGCCACAGATGAGGAAATATTGAGGTGCACCGCAGAGGCTATGGATTGCCAGAAAAAGGGCTATGACCACCCAGATGAAATCTCAGAAGGCATACAAGAGCACTGAGTGTGGAGGTAAGGTTGGACACAATGGCCAGAACTGTCCCCACAGGTTGGGCTTGGAGGTACGTTTGGGCTATCTGTGTTTTTGCTGTTTCTCGCAACCAGAAATGATTCAAAAAGTCTGCATGCTGTGCGGTCATGGGCCACAATGGAATGACCCACACAGGCAAACTTCACTTGGAGTCTTTGTCATTTGTATTTCCAGACGTAGCATGGGACACCATTGTGTTTGTCATTTGTCTTTTTTTGGAGTATGCAAGCAAGAACATGTTTATTATGTATGCTGTGTGCACCTAATTGTTCTCATACAACCACCATACATTTATAAAAATTTACTAATAATTCTGTTATTTAAAAAGGGTCTTTTTCAGGAAGATGTATACATGAATGACATGAATACGAACCAGATAGAAAGTTGATTTGGAACCACTGGCAGACGACAGTATTCTTCTGGGATCGCGTACTGATCCAATTGCCATTTTCATATGGAGTCATGAAGGAATTTTCCCAGCACAATGATTTTTT
>QEPC01011396.1:1208430-1228242 GCA_003113815.1 Sphenodon punctatus
GTGCTCTATGGCTGCCTCCATGTGGTCCACGGCCGCTATCATCCGCTCCCCCTGTTCAGTGGTTGTCTTGACTATGTCATCCACCTGGTCCTCCCTCTGGCGCCGTACCCATGCCTGGCGCACCTTCATACATTGTGCTGGGGGCATGGGCTGCTGCAGTCCCTCTGGCTGCCCTGTAGGGTACAGGGAGGTTGGTGGTTAGGCACCCATCCCGGCCACCCCCTGGCCGGGGGCATGCCTGGGGGCCTCTGGTGGCTGCCAGGCCTTTTCTCCACTGGACTCCTCACGTACCTGTCTGCCGCTGGGGCGTGCCGTGCCGTGCCCTGTGGGGGTGGGGGGACAGTTGGCAGAGAGATGCAGGTTTGGCTGCGTGGCCCCCTGGGATGCTGTTCCGTGGTCCAGGGTGGAAGGGGCCTGACCCCTGGCCGGGGCACCCTTCCCCCTGGTCCATCTCCGCTCCCACCTGTTTACTTACCCTCGATGTCTGTGTCTGATCCCTCTGAGGCTGGCCCCTCCATACTGCTGGGGTCCCCCTGTGACCACTGGCTGAGGGTGACCAGTGTGCTGGCCTCGGAGTCTCCTGGTCTAGACAGGGGGTTGGGGCTCTCCGGGCTGCTGTCGGGGGCCGGTTCCCGAGGTCCTGGGATGCTCCTCCTGGGGGTTTGGGGACCTGGAGCTGGTGCCTTCTTGGGGGTGGCAAGAAGAGGGGGTACTTCAGACCGTTCCGTGCCCTGGACCACGGCGCACCCCACGAGGCATGGCACGACTATGGAGCTCTTCATGTGAAGTATGTGGTCCAGGGCATCATAGTAGGGGGCGGTCTGGGCTCTCTGCCTGGACTGCCGGTTGTTGTCCCATATGGCCTTGTACCCCCTTTTGAGTTCCTTGGCCTTTGACCAGCACTGTGCCACGGTCCTGTGATTCCCCGCCACTTCCATTTCCCGCATGATCTCCTGGAACACATGCTCATTGCGCTGATTGAGTGCAAGCTCCTGTTGATGCTCCATGGTCCCCCAGATGCAGATGAAGTCCTCGGTCTCCCTGTGTCCCCATTGCCCCTCTCTGTGGTAGGGCCTTCTCCCCCGTGGACCCTCCAGTTCCTCTTTCTCCTCCTGGTGTGCACCCGTCTCCCCTGGGGGCTCGGGCTCCTGGGCCCGCTTCCATGTCTGTGGGACAGAGTGGGGGTTGGTTGTTGTTCTGACCCTGTCCCATGACCTGCTCCCTTCCCCCTCCTGCCACCCGGGTGGCTGCCCGCCCCCCATGGTGACCCTGTGTCCCCATTGCCCCTCTCTGTGGTAGGGCCTTCTCCCCCGTGGACCCTCCAGTTCCTCTTTCTCCTCCTGGTGTGCACCCGTCTCCCCTGGGGGCTCGGGCTCCTGGGCCCGCTTCCATGTCTGTGGGACAGAGTGGGGGTTGGTTGTTGTTCTGACCCTGTCCCATGACCTGCTCCCTTCCCCCTCCTGCCACCCGGGTGGCTGCCCGCCCCCCATGGTGACCCTGTGCCACCAGGTCCACTCCCCTTCGGTCCCCTTACCCATTTCCGGGGTGCCTTTTCCCCCGGTCCAGTTGTTGCTCCCGGGCCAGCCTGTCCCGGCTGGTCCACCTCCTCCTGCTGCTGCTGCTGCTGCTGTCGTCCCTTCACCCCCTCCATGTGTAGCATGACCACCTCCTCCCCCTGTGCCTCCTCCTCCTGCCTTGCTCTATCTCCCACCGCTCTCCTCTCCCTTCCGCCTCACTCCATCCCGCCATGTTTCCCTGCTGCTGTGTGCCCTTTAAATCTCCCTCCATGGCCTGTGTTGTTGCTAGTTGCCTGGCAGCGATGCTTCATGCTTTGTCCCCGGCTGGGAATAATTTTGGTTGATTCTGGCCAGTGGTTGCCATTCAGACGTTACCTTTTTTTGTTTCCTGTTGGGAATCGCTTTGACCATGCTTTCGGCGATGATCTGGGCTGGAGGTATGGAAGTATGGTTGATATTGACCACGGGTGGGTATTGACCATGGTGAACATCTGGCACCCACGTAACAGATGTTCAGGGTGCTTTGGCCCTGCCACGGAATTTACAGTAGTTCACCGTGGTTCACTGTGACCTCGTAGCATCTGAAAATACCCAATATTGCGGGAGGAGGGGCAGATATCTAAGTTTGACAAGTCTGGATTTAAAATGAATGTGCAAGCTTCCTGGTGCCACTGTTTCCAATGATACAACACTCCTTGTCTCTCCCTCTGTTCCACTTCCTTCATCTGCCCCCCCTCCCCCATCTCTCAGATTGTAAGCCCTAGGGCAGGGACCGTGTCTATTTCATTACTTTGTAAAGCATCAGGTACATTGCTGGCACCATATAAATGCTTGCTAATAATAACAACAAACGAACAAACACAAAAACAAAAAAAACAATAACAATTTTTTATCTTTTATTTGTATAGCCATAGGGGGTCTATGTGGATGCCTGGGACAGTCTAGAGCACTGGTCGCCAGTTACCCAAGAAGAAGTTAAATCCCTTATCTGGGGTCTTAAGCCAGGGAAGGCCCCAGGTCCTGATAGGATTACTCCCGAACTGCTCAAGGCCTTTCCAGACTGGTGGACGGCTATTTTGGCCCCGCTTTTTGCCAAAATTAATAGATCTGGGGTAATCCCCATCTCCTGACTCAAGAGTACCCTGGTGCCCATATTTAAAAAGGGAGATCCCCAATGCCCTGCAAACTATCGCCCGATTAGTCTGCTCAGCGTGATCGGGAAACTCTATACTCGACTGCTGCTAGATAAACTGAGAACTTGGACTGAGCAGTCTGACCTAATCTCACCTGAGCAGGTGAGATTAGGTAAAGCAGGTGAGAGCAGGTGAGAGCAGATAAAGTAGCCTTCCACGAGAGGAAGGCTACTTTAGACCATATTATCCTTCTCTCTGCTTTGGTTACAAAATATACTGCCCATAGGAGCAACCTCTTTAACCTCTATTTGGATGATGTGGTTCAACATCTGAAAGCGAGGGACACTTTTGCCCCACTAGTAGCACATAGATGGACCCTGATCCTGTTGTACGCAGATGACTCTGTACTCCCGTCTCAAACGGAGATCGGTTTAAATAGACAATTATCCCTCTTTGCTGAGTACTGCACCAAGGAGGGTTTGGTTATCAACTATGCCAAATTCAAAGTTTTGGTAGTGGGGCGTAGAGGAAGGAAGGTCAGGCAAACTTGGGCTATGGGGACTCGAGAAATTGAGCAGGTCCAAAGCTTTAAATATTTTGGGGTTATCTTCTCCGCTACCACCAACTGGAGGTTACAACTGGCTTTGGTTAAAACCAGGGCTAGGAAATCCCAAGCTGCTATTAGGAGCTTTTATTTTCATCAACGAGGGAAACAGATCGCCCCTGCATTGACCCTTTTTCGAGCCAAGGTATTGGCTTGAAAAAGGCTCAGGCTCTTTACACAGCACCTGTATGGTGCTTGGAACATCTAGACGATCTGGAGAGCTTGCAGAATTCTTTCCTGACCTCAGTTTTGGGGGTACCTCATGGCCTGCCTCAGGTGATTGCCAGACTGGAGACCAATTCTATAACAGTCAAAATAAGGGCACTGCAGCAAACCATCAATTATTGGGCTAAACTAATGTTAGCCCCTGCACATGGGGCCTCTCTTCTGGCTCTGGCCTGAGAAGCAGGATTGCTGAATCCATGTCTGGCCCAGGTTAGCCTATAAATTCAATTATTGGGATTCTCCCTGGAGGATCCCCAAAGGATGGGTGTGAAGATCTTCAAGAGATTGGTGGCTCAGCGTCTCAGGGACCAGCTCCTTCAGACCGAGCAAGTGTCCCTCACCTTACAGAAAGTGGCCCCGGAGATAGTAATTGCTGATCAACAGGCTTCAGATCACACTTATCTCTTTAGCTGGCAGGATTATTCAAGGAGGGTAGCTTTCACCAGACTCCGTACGAACACTTTCCCCTCAGCCATGGTTGAGGGGAGATACAAGGGTATTCCCCATGATCAGAGGGTTTGCCAACTTTGCAAATCTGGGGAAGAAGACACAGTGTCATATCTCCTATTGGACTGTCTCACCTTGTTTGGCCCACGGCTAAAATATCTGGGAGACTCCCTTCGGGGTCTGCAACGGGGCTCTAGGCCCAGGCTTCTGAAAAAGCTGAAAGGCCCCCGGGATTCACCACAAACAAGAGCAGTGGTGGACTTTGCACGTGAAGTGCTGATAATAAGGGCATCGATTTTGGGGAAATGAGGATCTTCCTGCACCTAGAACTTAGTGAATACTGATGAGTAACTTTTCTCCTAATTACAGAGATCGGAGGGATTATCTACACCTTGTTGCCCCTACTGCTCTGTTTTGCTCAGCGTAGGCTTTGGGAAATGTAAATGCTGGGTAGGACCTTTGAGAGTTGTGGTTGGGAGTGTGAGTAGTCTGGATCCTTAAATTTTTGGTTTGTATTGGTTGTTGTATATTGATGATGATGATGATGATGATGATGATGATGATGATGATGATGATGATGATGATGAATAAATAAGTGGTTGGGCGACATCCGAGAGCAGACTGAGAAATCTATGAAGATGGGAGGCTTGTTTAAAAAACAGCATGGGTTCAAACAGCCTACATGAGGGAAGAAGAATTCACTCTACACCCATTTGCTGAAGAGTAACACAAACAGTGGAGAATTGGTGTCTAAAACACCTAATTTTCTCACCCACTACCAAATTTTGAACATTTGTACTTATTGAACAAATTGGGGCACCTGCACAAAACTGGACTTCATCCTATGGGTGTAGGCAATAGCTATGAAAGGGGAAAAATCAAGATTCATGTGAGCTGATTTCATGTTGAGGCCACCCTGATTTGCAAGCACCCTGGAACTGGTTGAAGTTTGGTTTGGCTGCACATGAGACAAGCCAAGGGAGAGGTTTCTGTATTATGGCTGTGTTCTTGGAAGACTTCTTCTAAAGAACCTCTAACCAAGAAGAGGTTCTTGGAAGACCTCTTCTCTTAGAAGAGACCTCTTTAGAGCCACTCTTCTAAAGAGTGGCTTTGCATGAAAAAGAGGTAATCACTGTGCAGTCTCCTTTCTTTACAGAGATTGAAAGAAGCCGTTCCTGTTTTTTCCTGCTTTATGCTCAGACCAGTGAGGAGGAACAGCAGTGATGATCACAACAGCAGCACCAATGACGAACACCTGGTGTGGGAGTTCTGGGACATGGTAATCTGCTCTTTACCCAGGCCTTTCTCATCTCACTTAGCTGATCAGCCCTTTGCTAACCTCACTTCACTAGGTTAATACTGGGTAATGCACTAGGATGACTGGGTCTCCTGATGAGAGAAATGGCACCGGTAGTGAGGAGAATCAGTACCCAGCATGGGACTTCTGGGGCCTGGTGAGATGCTCTTGACCCAGCCCAATTATATCACTTAGTTGGGTCAAGAGGGCCCCACAGTGGCAGCAGCAAGGAGCCCCAATGAGCTCCAGGGTTCAGCCTTCAGAGGAAACCTGCTCCTTGCCCTAGGTGCTGCAAGAATCCTGAGGGTAACATACCAGCTCCGGAAATCACTGGTTCTCCAAGCAGTGAGGCCTCCCTGAAAGGATCAGGTGGCAGGCTGAAGGCAGAACTCCCACAGACCAACCTACTCTCCAAGGTCCCCCCATTAGCAACAAATTGTGATTGAGGTGACTGGATTGGGGTGTGTGTGTGATCAGGGGGAATGTTAATCTCTGTCCACCCTTGGTGACACAGTTTTGGGAGTACAATATCTGTCATACTAATAAAACTCTCTTGTTCAAAAATCCTATCCAGTGTGCTTGTGAGTGAGTGTCAGGGGATGAGTGTGCAAGGAGGGCAGTGGCCAGAAGGGAGCGCTAGACAACTAGTTTGAGGCAACCAGGAGGGACTACAATGAGAGGGGAAAGTGTGGCAAGAGAAACAGGAGAACTATGACACAGCTAGGGAAGTGTCTATGGCAGCCCGGCACTGGCTTAACAATAACCTTCAGGATGTTATAGCTTGTAAATGCCGCTAGGGGACAGTAAATAGGTCCTCATCGGGCTCAGCGTTATCAGGCACGGTCATCCAGACACTATAACAGACTAGAGAAGACAAGAGGCGAACTATGGATGAACTACAATGAAGGGGTTGAGAAAGAAGGCTGTGGGGAACCAGCTAGAGCTTCGAAGGAAGAGAACAAGGCACCAGAACAGTAACCAGAACAGTAGAGTTGTGTACCAGGGAACCATGTCATTTTAAATTTTTGTTTTCATTATTTAAATCTTTCATTTTTGTTTTTATAAAAATATCATTTTTTATTTTTGCTTTTGCTTTCGTTTTTGTTTTCTATTGGTTTCATGGAAAACACATTTTTGATGGTAACCTTTTTGTTTTTCATTATATTTGGATGACACTTGGAGGGATTATACCTCCAATAGAAAGAATATGGTGTACCAAATTCAGGAAGAATTTGATAAAGGAATCTGATTTTATAAGCAGTTGAATTGTGCTATATTGCAAATATATGCAATTATGCATATACATTCCTAGCTGTAATTTCTTTGCCTCCCATATAACATGAATGAAACTGGACAAGTTTATACCTATCCCAGGTTCACTATGTCAAATTTCAAAAGGATTGGATAACGGGTCCTGGTGGTATAAGCAATTAACTTATAAATGTATGTCTGACTAATATCTTTGCAGTCCAACCAGCGTACATGAAATTTGGAAGAGCTGAATCACGCAATTTCAGGATCATCTCTACTAAATATAATTAAGATTTCATAAAGGGTTCCGATTTTATATACCAGCACAGCATATGCAAAGAATGATCTATGACCGGGATTCTCTTATGTGTCACTGTGGTATAAGATCAGTTTGCGATGCAAATTGGCCAGCAGAAATTTCAATCAAATATCCCTCATTCTGTGCTGTGACCATCCCAACCTTTCTCCCCCACTTATTACTGGGAAATTGGAAGCATCTGTTTAAGAAAGAGCCAATAGAGATTCTCTTATGTCCTCTGTCACAGTGCTGCAGGATGTGATTGTGATGATAATTGTCCAGCCTGGATTTGTAAACTAGGTCTCCTTATTTATGAATTTCTATCCCCAAAGTTTCAGTTTTGTACCTTATATGTCTACCTCAGGGTCGCCCCCTATGCCTGCTTTGAAGCCACCACTGATTGGTCCTGTAAAGCTGGAAGCATGCAGTAATTGACCGGTAAATGTGTCTGTAAGTCTGTTGGTTTGCTCCCCATCCTCTCTCTTACAGCCTCCCTCCCCCTGCCAAGCCAGGTGCCTGCCTCTGACTTTCACTGCATGTGCTGCTATTTATCTGAATAATGGTCTTCAAATGGACAATTTCAATTGCTTATAAAATTGGGTCCCTTTATCAAGATGTCCTGTATTTTTGTAGGGATAACCGATAAGGTGTGTGATAAACCTATGCAAAATTACCTGTAAACAGGATGGAATATAAAAATGATACAGCCAGGAATGTATTTTCAGGTTAGCTTATAACATCAGGACATGTTATCCAATATTTCTGAAATGCAGCAGGGTATGTACACTAGTGGAGAGACATAATTTCTCAAGGTTTCATGCAAACTGGATGGAAGATAAAAAAGGTATAGCCAGGAAGGTGTATGGACATTATCTTTAAATCACAACATTCAATTGCTTCTAAAATCAATCTCCTTTATTCAGTCACTTTAAGGTTTGGTACCTAACGTGCCCTCCTTTTCGGGTACAATCTTACCAGGTTTCATCAGAATTGAAAAAGAAACATAAAAGTTATGGCCAGATATACATTTTTCAGTTTTTCCCCATTATTTAAAAAAAAAATCATTTTCTTTCTGTTATTATTTGTCATTTTTGTTATTACAGTAATGAAAATCAAAATAAAATTTTTCATTTTTGTTAGTATAATAATGAAAACAAAATGCACACCCCTACAGAGCAGGGACCTGAGGAAGAGGGTCAAGAAGGACAAGATACAAGGCAATAGTAGGAAGAGAGTGCTTAACTGTACAAACAAAGTTGTAGAGGGTGTACAACTGGGACTAGAAAGAGAGACCAGGGAAACTAGAGGAAGCACAGAAGGTAGCCACTTAGACATCAGTGGCAGGAGAAGAGTAGAGAGAGAGGGTCTAGTAATGCGAGAGCTACAGGATAGCTTGATAAGGCAACAGGCTTAAGGAACAACCAAAGGGTGAATTCACTAGGACTAGAGAGACCAGAAGCACAACCACAATATCAGAGAGGGGACACAATCTGAAGGGTAGACAAGGAAGGCACTAACCTGAGTCATGGTGACACAAGAGAACAGGAGACACAGAACACAGGAATAAGGATGAGGAACATAGCTAGACAAAGGGTGTTTTCTAGGGATGGGTGAACAGAACGCGGTTCAGATGTTCGGATGTTCAGTCGTTCGGTTCGAAACCCGAGTTCGGGTTCGATGGTTCGGTTCAGCTGAGTTTGGCTTGGCCGAATTTGGCTGAACATCCAAAAATAGCAAAATCGAAACCAAAACAAAATCAAAACCAAAGCCTATTTTTTCAGCCCTGGAAAGATGTTTTTCCTGCCTCCGAAATCATCCAAACTCGTCCAAACATGACCAAACTGTTTGGTCATTTGAGAGTTCAGTTCAGACATTCGGTTCAGATGTCCGAACAGACCAAGTTCGGTCCGAACTCTGAACATCCAAACCGCTTTCTCCCATCCCTAGTGTTTTCAGATGTTACAAGATCACAGTCAACCACAGTGAACCACACATAACCCCTCGGCGGGGCCAAAGGGCCCTGAACGCCTGTTTGGCAGGCACCAGATGTTCACCACAGACAATCCCCAGCAGGGGACAAAACTAACCACCCTTCCAGAGGTCCGGGCTGAACCATCTTCGAAAGGGTGGTCAAAGCAATTCCCACCGGGAAACAACAAAACATAATGACTGAATGGAAACCACCAGCCGGAATCAAGCCGATCCCCAGCCGGGGACAAAGCATGCAGCGTTGCTGCCAGACAACGAGCAACAACACAGGCTGGGGAGGGAGATTTAAAGGGCACACAGCAGCAGGGGGACATGGCGGGATGGAGCAAGGCAGAAGGGAGAGGAGAGCGGAGGGCGAGAGAGCAAGGCAGGAGGAGGAGGCACAGGGGGAGGAGGTGGTCATGCTGCACATGGAGGCGGTGGAGCAACAGCAGCAGCANATACCGGCATTATCGGATACCGGATTCTACCGGTTTCCCACCCCTAATGGATACAGACAAGAGTGGAGGCAGTTGGAAAGAGGCAGAAGTATTTCGATTGGTAGGGGCAAGCCAGGCGTTGGAAGTGTTTATGGTGGACAATGCAGAGAAATGGGCTATGTGTATGCAACAATGAGACTGGGGAGTCGACAAGGATGGGGGTGGAGTGGGGGAAGTAGATGCACCGGAAAAGGGCAGAGAGATGTTTGGACAGGTGTGTATTCACGGAAAAGCCAAGCCCCCCTTCTAACCCACTAGTCCCCACTCCTGACACAGAGAACCCATGAGTCGTTGCTCCCATCCCTCCCTGCTCTAACCCATTAGCCCCGACTCTCCTACAGAACAAAGGAGTTGTAACTCCTAGCCCCTCTGCATTAACCCACTAGCCCCCACTCCCCACCCAGAGAACCCAGAAGTCCTGGCTCCCAGCCACCTTGCTCAACCACACTATCCCCCACTCCACTCCCAGAGAACACCTCCCACCTCGATTTTGAGGACAAGGGGGCTGATCCCATGCGCTGCAGACTGCTGCCCAAAGCACATGCATGCATCCTCAACACGGGGCCTTCAGCGCATGTGCAAACTGTGTGGCAGTGTGCGCAGGACATCGGATTGGCCCCACTGTCTGGAACTAGGTCCATAAGCCTTTCCTTTAATAGCTCATCTTCCACATGGGCTGGAAGCTCAGTTCTTTATGGTGCCATGTTTGGGGATCCGCCTGGATCAGACTGAACCCTCAGTTCGTCCCCAGACCGCCACTTGAGGGTGTGATGTCAGAACATAATTGCTAATAACTTTTTTCTGGGGGTGGGGCTTGAGACTCCCTGATATCTGGCACCATGTCTGGGGAGTCCCCTCAACTTGTACCAACCATTGGTTTGTCTGTGGGTGGTCATTTTCTGGGTGTGGGGAAATTAGGAGGGTTGGCCCCTAACTCGACTTGGGGGGTCCAATTGCAGGAACGAAAAAAAAGAGAGAAAAAAAGAGCAAATGTATTTATTTCTAAAATTTGATAACCTGTCCCCATCATGCCTCAAAGCAGCTCGGGGAGGCTAACAATTTTTTTTACATAAAACGCACATAAAAACCAATACATCATAAAACATACTCACTGGAGCTTTAAAAAAACACATTCCCTCCCAACCCTTGCACCAACAACCCACCTTCCCCATCACATACTGTCTTTCCTCTCAGTCTCTCTGCTGCCTCTGGTGGTTCTCTACTGCACATGCCTCTGACTTTGCTGGCTTTCCCATAGACTGCAAGAGCCAAACAGCTGTGAAGAACTCCCATCCAGCCCCCTTCCCACCCCGTCCTTTCCCACCTGCCATGTTCTAAAGCCCCTCTCATGATATTCCTCACTGTGCATGACAGCACCCTATCTCTCACTGGGCATATGCAACATTATGGACACTCCTATTGACTTCAATTATTTCCCTAAAATTAAAACCACAGGATGGATTTAAAAAATTCAAAAAACAGAACTTCAAAGGAAAGTCCCTTATTTACATAACAGCAATGCCAAAGCAATCTTTGATACCCTCCAATGAGGCAGAGACAGGATGGTAACTAGCTGGAAAGTTAACTTTAAAATATGGGTTCTTGATCAGGGGATGGACAACTGTAGTTTTGAGGCCATGAGGCACCCTGCCATCCCAAAGGGAGGCATTGACAACAACAGTCCGATCTCTTCTGGCAAGATTCCACTAGGGATGGGCGAACGCAGTTCGGAAGTTCGGAGTTTGGACCGAACTCGAACAGTTCAGTTGACCGAACCGAACTTCCAAACCGAACTCGATTTTCCAACTGAACCGAACCGAATTTCCGAACTCGGCTCTGTTCGCCCATCCCTAAAATATAATATTCCATTTATTTCAATGGGGTTTTAATTTCTGGACTTTGTTAGGACGTTCGGAGTATGGATTGAACTCGAATAGTTCGGTCGACCAAACCGAACTTCCGAACCGAATTTCCGAACTGAACCGAACCGAATTTCCAAACTCTGTTCTGTTCGCCCATCCCTAGCTTTCACCAGCCTTGACAGGCATGGATCTTATTCACAACTGGTTGCTCATGCCACTCTCCAAGCACTACCTCCACATCAGTATCTAAAGGAGTTATTATTTTTTCATTTTCATTAGTTACCAGAAAGACCAGCTCCCGGACGTTGGCACAGGAAGAAAGAATAGAGACAGAATTAAAGTAAATCTCTTCTTTGGTTACATGGAGTTTTCAAGCCTAAACTCCACCTCCCATGAAACTCCCTGAAGATGTCGAAGACGCTTATGTTTTCCAGTCAAAATATAAATTCAACATCTATCCTTTTAAATACTACCAGTTAACATTAAGTAGTATCCGGCCACGTACACAGGTGGTCATGTACGTTGTGATCAAACCTGCTGGTCATTGCGGTGGAACCGGCATTCTGGAAACAGAATCTTGTGGTCTTTCAGTACCACTACCTACCCAAGTTGCTAACATTTTTCCATTTGTTTCATAACACCACACTTCATTTTATTATTCCACTTCATAACAGGCAAAAAAAATCCCACCTTCTCTAACTTCCCCATATTGCATTATAATGCTTCATCAAGCTGCTGTGCCAAATTACTTTTATTCTTCATTTTATAAAGCTCGCTTGACATGACTTTTGTACAAATGAAAGCCATGACCTCCCTACTTCTGTTATCCCCTAACCTAAACCTATAGCTTCCCAAGCAAAAACACACAAAGCACACATTTTACTCAATACTAATGTCCCTAACAAAATATAAAACCATCTCACAATATATTGACACTAAACAAGGAAAAAGATAAGCAAATAAAAGGAATAAGTTAAGCATATAAAAAAAAATGAATAAGAAATAAGAATAAATTGGTATGTGCCATAGGCAGCATATGAGGTTGTGATGAGCTGGGGCAATTATGGTCCTTCTGTGAGGCAGGTAACAACGATGAGGAGGGACAGATATTTGATGCCTGTCCCCCTCGCATGTCCCCAGACAGGTTATGTGGTGATTGAGAATGGGGGAGATTGGTCCAGGACTGCTGCTGATGAATGCAAGGTCGGTTGTTAATAATCTACAATGATCCGGGAGTTGATCCTGGATCAATCAGCCAACCTCATGTGTATTAAAGAGACCTGGCTGGACAATGAGTCGGGGTCTGTTTCCACTGACCTCGTTCTAGCTGGGTGCTCTGTACAGCACCAGCTGTCAGTGGCACGCGGGCCAAACACGGGACCCCTAAGGCACCCCCACGAACCCCAGGACAGCCCAGCAGCTCACCAAAGCGAAGAGCCCCCCTGACAGGTTCACAGGCGGCTATGGCAGAGCCGCGCACCGGGCACACGCCCCCAGCTGAACCTGTCTCTTATACACATCTAGATGTGTATAAGAGACAGGTGGGCGAGAGAGCAAGGCAGGAGGAGGAGGCACAGGGGGAGGAGGTGGTCATGCTGCACATGGAGGCGGTGGAGCAACAGCAGCAGCAGCAGCAGCAGCAGCAGCAGCTCAGACAGGCGGCCCTGGACACAACAACCGGCCTGGGGGACAAGGCACCCCGGAAACGGGTAAGGGGAGCAAGGGGGGCAGTGGCACAGGGGAAACAAGGAGGGATGGGCCAGCAGCCCGGGATTGCTCACAGGGTGTACGTTGCCCGTCAGGATAGTATTTTGGCCCTGAAACTCCACAAGGGATTAGGCCTACTTCATCCCTTGTGTGGGAGTTTCCTTTTGGCCCTTCTGGTGTCATTTGCCCTCAGTCAGCCATGTCTGCCTTCCATCCCTCCCCGGTGCCTTCTGGGTGTTTTGACAATGGCCCGGAATCGGCGTCACGTCTGTTGCACTGCCCTGGGCTGTAGTCTGTCGGGCTCATTCCTGCCATGGTCCCACTCCCATCACGTCTGTTTGGGGACTTCCCAGACCACAGGGAGTGGTTGTTTGGCTCGCCACCGCTGGGAATCCATTGTGGTTAATCAGAAGTCCGTAACATCTGAAATCACCCAAGGAATCGAGGTAATATAATAAACTTGACTAAACAAGGACTAGAGGCACAAGCATGATCCAAACAAACAAGGGATAAGGAACCTAGAGAGGGATACAGGAATCTCAGAGGGCAACCACATAGCTGGGCTCCTAGAAAGAACCTACAACCAGAGAACTAGGTCAACAGGGGCCAATAACAGTAATCAAGGGGAGCAGGCCTTCGGAGCTGAATCCTACACAAACCATGGACAGAAGCAAAGCTGATATTAGGAAGCCAGAGACAAGCAGAGAGCAGTACAGAGGGAACAGAATATCAGAAAAGGGAGTATAGATCTTAGGGAGAAGGAGTGGGGGGGAATCCCTACACAAGAGCAAGACCACAATAAGGTGAACCCACATCAGGTGTAAGAACAAGATGAGGAACTGCTAATGTAAGACAGGTGTACAGGAATCAAGGGGGCAAGATAGTCAGAGATACCAGGAGGGGAAAGGGGGAACAGAGTCAGAGGGAAATAGACAAGAAGCAGGCAAAAGAACAGTTAAATCAAGTGACAAGATTGCTAGAAGACAGGCAGTGTGCAGGCCGGATCACAGATAAGAGCTGATGTCCCACAAACTGCAATTGCTCCCATCATGCCTTTTATCTTTCTGGGAGCCAATGAGGGGTCCAGGGGGGAGGGGTCAAGCAAGGCAAGGCACCAGACATAAAGAGGGAATGTTATAATCAAGTCTGGCTACCGTATGATGCTGGGGAAACTTCTGTACCTACCAAGGTCAGGGTCACAGGCTCAAGCCTGGACCCTGAGGGTGAGGAAAAAACTGCCTAAGAAGGGCATCCCCAGTAGTGTTCCCAGATCTTTGGGGGAAGGCTCAAGCCAGTGTCTTAACAGAAAAATACCCATAGAACAGTAAGCCAGCCCCTTCTTGCCACTAACTTTGCTGGCACAGGTGTTATAATTGTTTAACTTTTGACCAAAATTCCTTTCCTGGTTACTCCCTCCCACCACTGTAGACTGGATTTTAGACAACTAATGGTATCATTGCTTGCACAGTGCCCACTGGGCTGCCCATCCCAGCAAAAGTTACTTTCAACCCCCCTCCTCCCCAATTTTGTTTCTCCACTTGGGTGGACAAGTTTCCTACACCAGGTGGTCACTGAAAATCCTCTGTTTCTATACTATTTTTCCCTCACCTGTTTTCGGAAATCTACAGGTTCTTGGTGGACTACAAGTCTTTGTGGAATTAAACTTTTTCACCAATCAGCACTCCTCTAAAAAGGCCCAACTCCTGATACTTTAAAGATAATCTGGTTTTAGCCATGTAGAGATCTCTCTCATCTACTTTCCCCCAAGATTTTTCAAAACGAACAGTCACTGAAATCCAGCAACTACTAGTAGGGGTGTGCAACTATCACATTTTCTATCAGTTACAAAAATGAATTGAGCCCTATTTGTGTTCAGAATGATTGTTACAAAAATGGATATATATGCAAACAATGATCATTTGCTTTCATACATTTTGATTTAAAAATAAAAAATAATAACCAACAACAACCAACCACCACCACTACCTGTGCATGCGCAAAATGGCCATGAGAGCCGTTCTGTGTATGCACACTTTCCCAAAATGGTTCCTGTAGCATTGGTGCCATTTTGGAAAAGGGCACGCATGCACAGAATGGCCCCTGCAGCCATTTTGCCCATGTGCTTTGATTTTTTTAAAATAAAATAAAATAAAATACATCACATGCATGCACTAAATGGCTAATGGACCATTCTGTGCATGCACACCCTTTTACAAATTGGTGTAAACAGTGTCAGAGGCATTTTGAGAAAGGGCTGAGCATGCACAAAATGGTCTGGTGTCCATTCATTCATACGTAGTAAAAAAAATAAATTAAAAAAATTTTTTTTTAAAAAAAAGAAAATAATAGGGTCATTTACAAAAGCTAGCCAAAATGATGTGGGTTTTTTTGTTTTTGTTTTTTTGTAAATGGAAATGAAAATTAAAACAAAATGGTAGGGTGCCTTCCGCACACCCCTAGCATACAGTCTCTTCCCTCCTCCAGGCTTCTTCAAACTCAGCAAGAGTTTCCCCCTCCAATGTTCTTCAAAATACACAAGAGATTAAACAGTCATCCTCCTCTACAGGTCTTGATTTGAGCTGCAACTGGGCACCTGAAGATCCAGGAACACTGATGTATCTGGGATGCCTGAATTGCTCAGGCCCCATTTGGACACCATAAATGCTCCAATGGGACCCTCAGGCCTGCTCAAATGTACCGGCTGGCCTTTGAAAGTGAGAGGCCCCAGCTGAAACTGCCGTGAAGTCCACAGTGCTCTCGGCCAACACTTGTCAGTTTCAAAGTGGCTTCCCGGCTACAGTGCCTGTCAGAACACTGTGAGGAAAATCCTGGCCCCCCTTTGAAACTGTGACAAAAGCCCCGGCGGGGGTGTTGCTGGGGGCTTGTCAGTTTCTCAGAGAAATGCTCACATTTTCAGGCATTGAGGACCCAACTGTTCCTTGGGTAGCCTGCCAAGTGCCCAAAAATGTGGGCATTACCCATGACTACTAACTTTAGTACCTGATGTAGCTCTAGTCTTGATCTCTCTGCCCTTTCCATCCTCTGATTGCTGCTTCATTTACAGCCCCAAGGATACCTTGTTGACCAAGGGAGTTTCCATCTAGGGCTGGTTCTTGGTGAAGTTCCTCCACCCTGCTTCCTCCCCAGTGGCATACCCTCATCTGAGCTTTCCTGCCTGCTCCTTCGTACTCAGACTCAGTCCCATGACCTGCCAGAGACAATCTGGGCAACCGTTTTCACAATAGTTAACTCTTTACTAACCAAGCCTTAGGCGATCAGCAGCAGGATGCTGGCTGGTCCATTACTGGCCATTACTTCCTGTGCGAAATTGCCCACAGCACCTTGCCACACACCTTAAAAGCAAACATAAATACGATACTCTCTCAATAGCATTTCTACATTAATGCAAGAGCTTTAGATTATACAAGTACGGTGTGAGATCTACGAGTGAACGGGAATGCATCTCAACCAATAACCTATAAAGAGAGTCAACATAATAGTGACACCATTTCATAATGCGTTATTAATGCATATTTAATTAAATAATAGGAACCACTATTAGGAAGCTAATGTGTTACTAAAATTTTATAATCATTGTATATTATTCTAAGAAGGCCTCTTACTTGAATAAGAAACCATTCTCTAGGAAAAATAATAATACCTAGCTCTGATAATTTTAAAAATATATTTTTTAATCCCACTGTACTATTTATAATTAGATATTACAGTTTTGATAATTTAAAGTAATTAATGGAATTTTTTTGAAAGGTAAATATCTATTTCAACTACTGATAATATTTCTTGTATTTCTTTCTGGAGGACATCGGAAATTATGGCAGATCAGGTCCATTTGAGATTTTAGAGATATAAAAATGTGTTGCATAAATTCTATAAAAGAATGGACCCAGTTTTCTTTTATTGTGAAGGTGCCCTTTACCAGCTCCATAGATATGACAACACTGAAAATTGCCTTGAAATGAGACATAAATCTCTGGTTTTATGAAAATATTGCCAATCAATCAGCACATTTGACACATGGTTAGAGTTTTGTGTCATTTGAATCTTTGTAGTTTTTCTTTGCTTTCTTTGCCAAATTCAAAGACCATTTGCTCTAAGCAGGGTCAAGATTTAAATCTTTCTCTGGTCTGGCTAATTTTCTGATGTTCATTTCTCAAGGTTAGAGCAGAAAGGAATAGTAGGTTTTAATTATCTTATTTGTTATTATTTTTTTCAGATAGCCCCCTCTGAATAAATAGCCACATCCAAAATAGGTATCTGCATATTCTATAATAATAAAACAAAAACCTTAAGACTCTTGCAAATTCAGTCTTGTTCCTAAAACATGAGCATTGCAAGTTAAGGTCACAGCCTTAATGTTCACACCTTGAAAGCAGCAAAGATGTTGTACATGATCACATATTATTCTCCCTTTCAACTTAGGCTCATACATTCACACTTAGCCTTGCTTTTTTAGTCCCAGTACTTTCCCTTTGTAGGTTGGCAGCTACACTGAAGCTGGAAAACAGGAAAGGGTCAAGGGGTTATGTGGATGTGGGAGAACAGGACAGATTTAATATCATGCAATGTAAGCAGTAAAGACGTTGTACAGTGTTACATTTGGTGCTCACTTACAATTTAGACTCCATGCACCCACACTCCGCCTTGGTCTTTCAGTCCAAATCCTCTTCCTCTGCAAATTGGGGTCAACATTGAAGCGACAGACAGAAGGCGGTGAAAGGGAAGCTACAACCCTCTCACCCCCTCCTTTCCCTATTTCCTTCATTTGGGTTGGGGAGAATGGGGAAGCTGAATACTGGGAGGCTTGTATATGAGGGAAACAAGGTTAATGGATACTAGTGGTGGGACCCCGGGCCCATTACCGGTTACTGGATTTACCGGTTACCGGTTCTACCAAAACCGGATTCCCGGATTAAATGCGGTAACCGGTACCGGTTTTATTTCATTGGTTTCAATGGGGCGCTGTGTCCCCATTGAAACCAATGAAATATTAATTCCCTCCCCCTCCCAGGCTGCGCGGGTGGAAGGGGGGACACCCCCCACCCACCCTGCCCAGCCTGGCTTTTTGTTTNGTTTGCGGCTCAATAAATTATATTGTAAGCAGGAAAAATGCTCGTTCCACTTGAACACAGTCAGCTTCCTAGGATTCGTTATCAACCCTTCGGGAATAATGATGGAGACCTCGAAAGTAGAAGCACTCCAAAACTGGCCCCCTCCCAAGGCGGTAAAGCCGCTCCAATGTTTCCTAGGAAGCGCCAACTACTACCGGCAGTACATTCCCAACTACGCCAAGATCACTGCAGCCCTCACACAACTACTGAAAAAGAATCAACCCTATCATTGGGGGAAGAAACAGCAACGTAGCTTTGACTTTTTGAAGCAAGCCTTCATGACCGCCCCGCTATTGCAACACCCGGACTTTGAGAAACCCTTCTGCGTAGAAGCAGACGCCTCAGGGAGGGCGATTGGGGCCATCCTCTTGCAGCCAGCAACGAACGCCGACACACTCCTCCCCTGCGCGTATTATTCACGCCAGTTAACTCCTGCACAGAGGAATTATTCCATTCTAGATTGGGAACTCCTTGCCATCAAGGCGGCCTTCGCCACTTGGCGACATTACCTGGAAGGGGCACAGCATCCTATTCTAGTCCATACGGACCACAAGAACCTGACGTTTCTTCAAAGTGCCCATATCGCCAATGCCCGGCATGCGCGCTGGGCGTTGTTCTTCGCCCGTTTTGACTTTTGCATCCGCTATCGACCTGGCAAATTGCAAGTCCTGGAAGACGCCTTGTCCCGTTACCTGGAGGATCAACCCAGTAACCCGCCACCTCCAGAGCCTATTTTAGAACCCAAGACCTTTTTCGCCACATACTTGTCCGCAGAAGCCCTCCAGGAAGCTACACGGCAAGAACTTGACCCCACGGCGGAGGCCCTCCCTGATGGGTTTCAACGCCATCAAGGACGTATCATTGTCCCCCCGTCATGTAGAGCACAGGTCCTCTGGGCTCACCATGAAGCTCCCACCGCAGGGCATCCGGGAATAGAACGGACCCAGAAAATGATCCTTCATTCCTTTTGGTGGCCCACTCTACACCACGACGTGCAACAACATGTCGCCGGTTGTGCTACTTGTGCATGGACCAAGGTTCCACGCTGTGCACCCGCAGGACTCCTGCAAGTTCTCCTGTTACCTGCTGGACTCTGGCAGCGCATTGGACTCGATTTTGTGGTAGATTTACCACCCTCACGGCACTACACCATGGTCCTGGTTATTGTCGATCATTTTACAAAACTCGCACACTTCGTTGCCTCCAAGGGGTTGCCCTCTGCCAAACGCACCGCGTTGCTGTGCATTCATCATGTATTTAAACTCCATGGCTGGCCGCGAGAAATATTCAGCGACCGAGGAACACAGTTCACGGCACGGTTCTGGAAGGCACTATTTCAGTCACTCCAGGTGGCCTTGAAACCCACAACAGCCTACCACCCCCAAGCAAACGGCCAGGTGGAGCGCGTAAACCAAAATATGGAACAATATCTTCGTTGTTACACTAATTATCTCCAAGACGACTGGTATACGTGGCTCCCCCTGGCCGAATTCACCTATAACAATGCCCCCAATGCTTCCCTTGGCACATCACCCTTCTTCGTAACCTACGGGTTCCACCCCCAGTTGGGAACACTTGACACCCCCAACATGGAAGTACCGGCCGCGGGAGCCCTCATTCAGCAAATTCGCGAAGCCCAAACGGTAGCCCGTCGAGTATTACATGAGGCCCGGCAACGTTACAAGAAACAGAGCGACAAGCATCGACAGGAAGGAACCCCGCTATGCCCGGGCGATCTAGTCTGGATCGATCAACGACACTATCCGTCCGCTCGCCCGTCCGCCAAACTAGACGCTCGCTATATTGGACCCTTTCCAGTCACCCAGCAGGTAAATGAAGTGACGTATAGAGTACAGTTTCCGCCTCATATACGC
>QEPC01011396.1:1244323-1279118 GCA_003113815.1 Sphenodon punctatus
CACACACACACACACACACACACACACACACACACACACACACACACACACACACACACACACACACACATGTCCTGCCTGCCCTGCCTGCAATCTCTGCAAGTTAACACCCTGTCATACCTTGGGGTGTCAATGCTTCCCCTCCTCCCCTCAGATCAATCACTGCAAGCTGACACCCTGCCACATGTTGGGATGTCTGCAATGACGACGTCTGTTCCAATGCCTGCCTGATGCTCCTGCACCTGCTGCTGCCTGTCTGTTCTGCCCCCCCACCCCCCAAGTATTCTCTTTCATGTCACCTATAATTCAGAGCATTCTCTGCAACTTGAAACCCATGCTATACTTTCAGGTGCCAATGCCAGCAGGGCCTGCTGTTCGTATGCTTTCATGCTGATTCTGCTGCCAGTTTGTGATGGTGTCTGTCCCTCATATCTCCTCCATCCCTGCACAATATCAGCAACTAGAAGCCATGACATGCGAATTGGGACAACAAGTCCCCTCTTCTTTTCCAGTCCCTGCTGCTTCGTTGTCTGCCCAATGCCTGCCTGTGTCTACTGGTCTGTCTTGTTCCTGCCTGCTGCGTGTCAGTCTCTCTTGGACATTCTGCCTTCTGGGGGCATTCTCCTCAACCTGAAGCCTCACCATACTTTGGGCACCAGTGTCTCTCCTCCTGTGCTTGTCCCTGCAGCTTCTGTGCCTGCTGCCTGTCAGTGTCCGCTCTGTCCTGTGTCCACCTGCTGCATGACAATCCCTTTCTGACATTTCTGCCACCTGGGGCACTCTTGGAAAATTTTGGGGAAGGAAAGTATCAGAAAGGCAAAGTACAACTGCCATTTGAACTCATGGAAGCCCTGCAAAATGGTTCTCATTGAAACCAATGAAAAACAAATGTAAAATGAAAACAAAACCAAAAAGGAATCAACATTTAAAAATTGAAAAGAGAGGCCCCTTCTGCACACCCCTAATCTGACTCTAATTCAATTCCTGTTGTGGTGTTTTTTTTCTCATCTGGAACCCCTGAACTATGGTGAAATATTTACAAGGATAGCATGTTATTAAAATAAGTTTTGTTTTTTAATATAGTGACTGTATTTATCTCAATCAGAAGAGATGGTTGAGAACACCAGGTGAATGCAAGCAACTTTTTTTAGACTGTGCTTAAAGGTAATTGGGAGAGAGTGTTAATTACTACCCGCTATATAAATCTGTACTTGAAGACTTGTATATATACATTGACAAGCACACAAAAGGGGCAAAAGAAGGAAATGTCTCTTCACTGTCATGGATGGAGATGTGCATGCAATAAGAAAATGCATCTAATTTACAACTGTGGGCATTATCCCAAGAAAGTGACAATTTTCTCAAGGTTAGAACCTGACTATACTCTGAAGACAGCAGACTTCAGTGATACACATACTAAAGCTGAAACAAGTAGCACATTTGCTGCCTGATGGTAACTACCTGCATTTTATTAATAATCTATTGGGTGCCAGAGTGGGGCACCCAATCACCTGAAAATACTCGGTATTACTATTAACAAGTTACTGTTTTACTGATCAGCACCAATTGGTAAAATGGTAAATCGGAACAGAAAGTTGAAAAGTGCCTTCACCGTCCCCATGCAGCAAGAGACCTGGGAGGTGGAGGCTTTAGTCTGGCTCCACTTTTAGAATAAGAGCAAGGGACACCAGCAGGCTGCAAAGAAAGGAAGCCAGTGCAGTTTTGCACCGGTGGGAAGACCCCCTGGGAGGTTACCTAGCAACCAGGGGTTTCAGTGCGATTGAAGTCTCATGTTATGAGACTTCCACCCTGAGGAAACGGTGAAATTGACCACCCTGCTCTGAATTCAAGCAAGTGAGGTGGAGAAGCAGTGATCACTGCCTGAATCAAGCTGACAGTTACTGTCGGCAGTGATTAGCAGGCGCTTGCAAGTGGGAGGGGCAAGTCTCTGCTGGCACATAGGTTGGGAGTCGGGGACAATTGTGGGTTGAAGTAGGGCAGGGTGTTTTCTGATTTCACCAGCGGAGCTCCAGCAAGGCAAAGGCAAGGCTTCCCAACCCTCAGGCTCTAACACGTGTGGCTCCTTACCCCTCTGGGAATAAAGGAAGATGTATTAACCCTGTGCAATTCCTGGAGTGGGGGATTGTTGTGGGGGCATTTTGTTCCCCCTATCTTTGGTACTGGGGATAAGATTTTGGGTTACCAATGCCCAAAAACAAGAGTCATGGCCCCCAAAAGGGGAAAGGGAGAGCAGGTGGAAAGCCTGGGCCCACTAGGCACCCTCCTTGGGGAAGAGGGAGGTACAGTGAGAAGCCTGGTCCAGCACATGGTGGGCAGGGTAATGAGAACAGCCCGCTGCTGTTGTTGCTGCAGACCAACCTGGGTGGGTGCAAGGAGATGATCCAGCACCTTGCATCTCCTGTGGTTGGTTTTGTCGAGTACCGAGCAGTTGGGTGGTTGAATGATCCTCGCGTTGGTGAAGTCTTGGTGCAGCCAGAGGTGCCAAGTGGGGAAGGGCAAGTACAGATGGAGGATTCCCTCCCTGTTGCTGAGGATGAGCAGCCTGCATTGCAGGGGGATGGACAGGAAGGGGATCAGGGTATAGGGAGGAGGAGGGTTTCCTCGTCTCATTCTAGGGAGGATGTTCCAGAACCCAGGAGACATAGGAGACAGATAGCCAAAGGGGAGACTGACTCAGGGCAGGATTTGGCCAACCGAATGGCAGCGCTGGATAAGACTATTAAGAAACTGGCAGCGAAGTTACCAAAACCGCAGCATACCCCAACAATTCTTCAGGGTGTTGAGACTTCAGGAATGAGGTCAGGTGAGTTTGGGTGCAGTTGTTTGGTTGAGGGATTAGGCGGATCGCTGCAGGTGTGCGAGTCTCTTCAGAAGTTGCAGGCACATGCTTCATGTGGTGGGGGGCAGATAATGGCTTGGAAGGGTAAGTGGGTACCCTGTCCTGGGCTGGAGCCTGGCTCTTCATTGCCATCTTGTGGTCAGACATTGGGGGTTCTAGCTCATTGGTCAGCAAGGCAGGTTTGTGTTGGTCAGCATGAGGTGGGTGGTGTGATAGGTAGGCCACCTTGTGTGGGGCAATCAGAAGCCCTCAAGGTTGTGGGGTTCAGCACTTGATGTGTCAATGTCATACTAACCAATTGCAAGCAGGGTAATTGAGTGCACAAGTGTGGGTGGGAGTGAGTTGTTGTGGTGGGCAAGCGAGGGAGCAGCCCCCATTGGGGGGTGGGTATGCACATGTGTCCACTTCAATTGGGGCTCACCTCCTGAAATCACCAGAGAGAGGATTTGGAGGGAGAAGTATGTGGATCTTTTTGCACTTCTGTATAGTGATCCCATACCTGATCCCAATGACAAGGACGAAAAGAAAGCTAAGGAGCGGTTAAAGCATCCTAAAGTGGACTGGAACTGGTCCAATTGGACTGTGACTTATTCAATATTCTGGGTGTAATGATTCAGGCATTCAAAAGAGGGCTGCTGACCTGGTAAAATTCAAGGACACAATTTGAAGAACATATTATAAAATTTGTATGCCGCCCCCTCCTGCTAAAAGCATCTCAGGGCGGCTAACATTGTAAAACAATCAACAACAAATACAATTAAAATCTCACAGTAAAAAACAATTCACCCCCTACCCCTCCGTAATTTAACCCATCCACCCTATCTCCCTCGAGGAAGGCATGGCGGAACAGCCAGGTCTTACATTGAGTGGAAACAGACATGACACTAACCACCCTTTAACCACCCATGGTAGTTATTTATGCATGTTGCAGGGCTGTATTGGTGCCCTATGCAGCCCTGCAACATGCATAAATGACCACCAAGGGTGGTTAAAGGGTGGTTAGCATCATGTCTGTTTTCACCCATAGTCTACGGAAAGAGGGAAAGTTGGTGGTCAAGCAGACCTCCAGCTGGAGGGAGTTCCATAGCCGTGACATGGCCACAGAGAATGCCCTCCACAAGTTTGACAACTGAAAAATCCAGGGGACCTCAAGGAAAGGCACCCACAGCTGACCGCAGGGGCCGATCTGGGTCCCGGAAGTTGAGGCAGTCCTGCAGGTAGGTGGGTCCCAGGCCATTTAGGGCTTTAAAGCTCAACACCACCACCTTGAATTGGGCCTGGAAGACGATCAGCAGCCAGTGCAGAGAGCAAAGCACCGGTGTAATGTGCTTGTGTTGGCCCATTCCTGTTAGGAGATGAGCCACCGCATTCTGAACCAACTGCCATCTCCAAACCAGAACCAAGGGTAGCCACACATAGAGTGCATTACAGTAGTAATGCACTCTACGTGGGGTGTGGGTAGGCCTGGCACTTGGCTAGTTTATGACGAGGCATTTAGACACAGGGCTGCTATCATTCCGGGGTTGCATTGGGATATTCATGCAAATGATTTGTGGCTGGAGAACATGAACAATGCTACCAGTACTCCCCGGACAGATAGCAGCAATGTGCTCGTAAAAGAGGGGTGGTGGGGTGTGTGTGTCACAGGCTTTTAATGAACCTGCAATGGTGGAGGGGTTCAGGGGGAGTGTGAGCAGTGGCCCCAGGTGGGATTAAAATCCTGGGAGGTGCACGCAGTCTCCTTGCCGCTTTCGTAATTCCTGTTCATTAGAGGTGGGACCCCGGGCCCATTACCGGCTACCGGATTTACCAGTTACCGGTTCTCTAAGAACCGGATTCCCGGATTAAATCCGGTATACCGGTACCGGTTTTATTTCATTGAGTTCAATGGGGCACTGTGTCCCCATTGAAATCAATGAAATAAATTAATTCCTCCCCCCTCCCCCTCCCAGGCTGCACGGGTGGAAGGGGGGACACCCCCCACCCACCCTGCCCAGCCTGGATTTTTGTTTAAAAAAAGACTCAGAGGCGAGCCCACCCCCCAGCACCAGCGGCCGCGGCGTCCCCGCAGCCGCCGGTAAGTATGACCCGATCCCTGGGGGGGGTGTTTAACACCCCCCCAACCCCCCAGGGATCACCCCTACTAAAGTTCAGTGCTTGCTTACCTTGCGGAGCTCCGGCGGCGGCGGCGGGCGGTCCGGCGGCCTCAGCGCCGGCTGTGGCTGCCGGCGTCAGAGACGCTCTAGGCCTTCCGGGGAACTTCCGGGTTTCCCCGGAAGGCCTAGAGCGTCTCTGACGCCGGCAGCCACAGCCGGCGCTGAGGCCGCCGGACCGCCCGCCGCCGCCGCCGGAGCTCCGCAAGGTAAGCAAGCACTGAACTTTAGTAGGGGTGATCCCTGGGGGGTTGGGGGGGTGTTAAACACCCCCCCCAGGGATCGGGTCATACTTACCGGCGGCTGCGGGGACGCCGCGGCCGCTGGTGCTGGGGGGTGGGCTCGCCTCTGAGTCTTTTTTTAAACAAAAATCCAGGCTGGGCAGGGTGGGTGGGGGGTGTCCCCCCTTCCACCCGCGCAGCCTGGACTCGGGGAGGGTTTGTTTTTTTTAACTTTTTTGGTGGGGCTTTAAGTTTTTACATTGCAGCCATTTTTAAATGGCTGCAATGTAAAAAAATCCGGTACCCGGAATCCGGTACCCGGACCGGATTTACCGGGTCGAATCCGATAATGCCGGTACGCCCGGTACCGGCATTATCGGATTCCGGATTTACCGGTTTTCCCGCCCCTACTGTTCATTCTGTTAAAATTTTCAATAAATTTAGGCAGGGTGGGCAGGGACCACCGCATGCCGATGAAATCCAAATTGCGGGGGAGGGAAGAGCCCCAACCCTAGTTAAACATGAGGCAATAATGGCGGCACTTCAAGAATACCCTAATAAAGAAGCATTAGTTTATGTAGCTGAGAGTTTTAGGGATGGTTTTCTCATACCTGCTGTTGGGGTTACCCCCTGCAGGGTTGCAGCTAATTTAAAATCTGTGAGAGGACTTGAGCATGTGGTTTACACCAAGCTCATGAAAGACTGTATTGAGGGGCATATAGCAGGTCCTTTTGATGTTCCCCCACAAGATGATCTCCACATATCTCTACTAGGCATGGTGCCTAAAAAGGCACCTGGGGAGTTTAGGTTTATTCATCACCTCTCCTATCCCAGGGGAGCTTCAGTGAATGATGCCATCCCTGGTGAATTGTGTTCAGTGCATTAAGCCTCCTATGATGCAGCGGTTGAAATGGTGGGGTGGAGTGGGTGCTCAGCTAGCAAACAATGATATCAAGTCAGCTTTCTGCCTCCTGCCAGTCCATCCAAGTGACACCTGCTAGGTTTCACCTTTCAGGGGAAGTTTTACTTTGACAAGGCCATGCCGATGGGTTGTTCCATCTTTTGCGTAGCCTTTGAGAAGTTTAGTTCAATGCTGGATTGACTAATCAGAAGGCGATCCAGACTGCAGCAAGTCAACCATTATATGGATGATTATCTGTTCGCAATCATCCATATAATGGATTGATCTGGGGAATATAAGCAGCTATTGCGGCTGTTTCAGGATTTTGCTAGGGATGGACTTTTTTGTCTAGACTCTATGAGAAGGTGGCAAGTAACCTTCCTCCTTATTATAGGATAACTGGTGAAATGTGGGCAGATTTATTGACATGGGCTTCCTTCCTATCTGATTTTAATGGAGTAGGATTTTGGAGAAAGAACATTTTATTGGAAGTGGAGCTTCAGGTTCAGTCGGATGCGGCAGGTGCCCTCAGCTTTGGTCTGTACTTTAGGGGAAAGTGGTGTACGGCGCAATGGCCTGAGGATTGAATCTCAAGTGGGATAACTAGAGATCCAACATTTCTTGAGTTGTTCCCAATAGTGGTCGCAGTTTATATTTGGAGCAGGACGTTTACCAACAAGACAGTCTGTTTTTGGTGCGATGACATGGCGGTTGTGAATGTAGTTAATACCTTGTTCAAAAACCATAGGGTTATGAGGCTAGTGAGGGCATTTGTGCTAAAATGTTTGCACAATAACATTCTTTTTGTAACAAAGCATGTGCTGGGATTAGATAATGGCATTGCAGATGTCCTCTCTTGAGTATAGATCGACCGTTTTCATCTTTTGGCTCCAGCAGCATGCGAGACACCAGAGATTCTACTACTGGACTTGTGGAGCCTTGGATCATAGAATTGTTTGAAGCTGTTCAGGGTTCATTGGCCCCTAGGACAAGGGTTTCTTATGAGGGGGCATTCAGGGAGTTTCAGGCTTTCCAGCGTGGAAAGGGCAGCACTAGGTTTTCCTATTCCAGAATCTTATTTGATCCAGTTTGACTTAGCGCTTCACCACAAAGGTCTTGCCCCAGGAATGACAACAAGCAAGTATTCTTCCCTATCATTAATGAGTGGGTTAGCTAGGTTCCCCGTGCCTGAACAAAGTTTTTATATCAAGCACATGTTGGAAGGTTGGGCACAGCAGCATCCAAGGAAAGGGGATGAGAGGGCGCCAATTACTATCCCAATGCTGTGCAACATTTTCAATGTGCTGGCAGAGGTTTGCTTTAGTCAATGGGAAATCAGTTTATTTAAGGAAATCTTTACACTAGCTTTCGGGGGGCATTTCGAGTAGGATAGTTGGTGGTGGAGTCCAAATGGGACTAGTCATTGAGAGGGTTGGTAAGAAAGGATGTTGTACTAAAAGGAAATATTTTGCAGGTGGTTCTTTGAAGGTCTAAATCAGATCAGAAGGAGAAGGGTCAAGTGGTCATTCTGCATAAGGACAAAGTGGGCGATCCTTGCCCAGTTTCAGCATTGGGTGAGTATTTGCATGAGTACAGGGGGGAGGAAGGTATGTTGTTGGTAAACAAGGATGGGACACTGGTAACACATTATCAGTATAGCACAGTGTTATGCAAGCGTGCCGTCCCCAACTCCTCACTCCTGTTGATACCCTCCATTCAGTACAATCTGTTGCCTGAGATCTGTGTACTCATATCCTCACCACACGGACCAGACAGCCATCATTCTTGATGTAACCAAGCCAAGCACGTGCACCTGGGACCTTGCATCTTCTGAATGTTACACTCCTTGTCTTTCCCTCTGTTCTCCTTCCTTCGTCTCACACTCCCCCTCCAGTCTCTCAGATTGTAAGCCCTAAGGCAGGGACTGTGTCTATTCCATTACTTTGTAAAGTGCCAGGTACATTGCTTGTGCTATATAAATGCTTGATAATAATAATAATAATAATAATAATAATAATAATAATAATTATTTTAAAAAGCAGGATAAGCATCCAAAAAGATTTGCTCTCATTTTTTTAGAATTGGAGGTGCAAGTGTTGCGGCGGTTGAAAGGATCCCTGAGGAGAAGAAAAAAGGTATCAGGCGCTGGTGTTCTAGTGTGTTTAGAACTTACATCAGGCCTCTCATAGAATAGAGTTGTTATTTTACTCTGGTGTTTAATGTTGTAACTGTTTAATTCTGAATGTTTACAGGGTCAACAGCCGTGGTCCAGAGACAATTGGTTTGTATCATGGTGCACAGCTTTGTGCACTGGGTGGCTAAAGCAGCAGGATGAAAGCAGGGTTCCCAGGTGGGACTCTGTGAGAAGGCCGAGTTAGTTTGGAGTGGAAGGCAGAGAATGCTATGGGAGCAGCTGCTGCTGACAGTGCATGCTGGACCATTTCCATGGCACCCTGATGTTATTGTTATTTATTTGGGAGAGAACAATTTAGAGTGGGTTAAGGGAATGGAGTTGTTGAAATGGATGAGGGTGGATATTACTAAGATTAAAAGCTAGCCGCCAACACATCTGTTGAGCTCCCCGTCCTACCTGGGGTGTGAGGGCAAAGGGACAGCTCTCCAGCCACAGGCATATTAGTTTGGTGTTCCTATCCAAGCCAGAGAGGGGCAGCCACTGTTTCCTGCCTGTGACCAGGGCGTTGCCACACAGTCAACATGTTTGTTTCTTCTACTCAATGTCAACAAAAAGCCACCTTCAGTGTATTTCATTTTAAAGTTGGAAAGACCAAAATGAAGTTATCACTAGCATCAGCCCTAGTGGTCTAGACGCCATGGTGTTAGCTGCATGGTTATTATAGTTGGGGCGGGGTTTTTAAAAAATATAATTTGCCAATTCTGTCCCAGCACTTTAAAACATTTTTCCTTCTTCCCATCCTGTCCAGGTAATTTTGCATGCAAAGAGATTTATATTCCCCACACATCCGTTTATTTAGAGACTGCATACAACTTTGTCATTCACTATACAAGATCGTGTAGTAGTCAAACTGGAAGAATACAAAACTATAACAGGGTGCCTTAAACAGTCTAGGGAGAGAAGGGTCAAAGAGAAGATGACTGACCATCAAGGAAGCTGTATCTCACAAAGAGACGTAATGGCAGGTGCACTGTTTCTGAATGATGGGAGCTCTGGAAAGCATCCATTGCTAGATGCCTGCGTACCGCACCCTTAATAGGATTGTGAATTAAAATGACAATAAAGTCACTTTTGTACGTGTTACAATACATTCTCATGCCTTGGTTTTACTTTCCAAAAGGACAAAAGACATTTGCAAAAATTGAGAGTGTTTGCAGGAAAGGAATGGCAAGCTTTCTGGTTGACAGTTTGTAGGGTCTAATTCTTCCACCTTTGTACACAAAGGGTGAAAACAGACATGCACCTTAACACCACATGCGTAGGAAATGTTAAGTGGTGTCATGTGAATGTCTGTCTTCACCCAAAATGTTGTCATAAAAATCAATGGTTCTGCTTGGAGGTTAAGGCATCAAACTAGCCATGTTGGAAAAGTGTATGAAGGATGGGAAGAACATAAGAAGTGCCATAGTGAGTCAGAACAATGGTTCACCCAGCCCAGCATCCCATCTGTGACAGAGGTCACCCTCAGTTGCTTCAAAGCAACACATAGGGATGGGAATGTCGGTTTAGGATAAAACCGAAAGTACCCGAAAATGACCATTTCTGATTAATCTGAAATTTCGGTTCTTTTTTGGTTTCGGTACTATCAGATCTTTTGCATTGATTTTTGTACCGGATTTTTAAAATTGCGGTTTGTCCCCCATTGAAAAACCACAATGTTAAAAATCCGGTACAAAAATCAATGCAAAAGATCTGATAGTACCAAAACCGAAAAACAACCAAAATTCATGAGAACTGAAACTGAAATTTTGCCCAGAGTCCCATCCCTACAGATTGTAATAAAGTGATCCATTCCCTGTTATTTACTTCCATCTCCTGACAGTCAGAGGTAAAGTAACATCCCCTGACCAACCTTACTAATAATTACTTAAACCATTTAATAGCTTCATAGACAATGAATAAGGAAAGAAAAAAGCTTTGGATCTAATTCCAGTGCAGTTATAAGAACATGCTTCTAAACATACACAGATCAGAGTTTGGCTGCAAATCTTTCCTAGAATGTTCATAATTAATTATGCCTACTGTAACGGAACAGTATTTCTATTGTGCTGCTTCAGTTTGTTAAACACACACACACTCACACACGGGAATGAAAAAATTGGAATCGGATTAATCCGATTTTTTTTAAAAAAAAGATTTTATTTAAGACTTTACTACCCTGCCCCTCCTGCCACAAGCAGCTCGCTTAATTCACCAATTTTTTATTGCTTTGGATTAATCTGATTCCAGTGAAAGAACTGATATGCCTTGCATTGACCATTGAAATGAATAGGTTCAATTTCCTATTGACTTCAGTGAGGAAAAATATTTCCCATTGAAGTCAATGGGGGAAAAATACACACCAATTCCGATAGGATTTGATTCAAATCTGAAGTAATTGAATCCAATTCTGATTTTACTCCAGTTCCCCATCTCACCCCCGACAACACACACACAAGAAACCTCTGATGGCAGCAGACACAAAGGCCTACCAATCCTGAGTGGTCCAGAATTGTGGAACTCCTTTCAATATTCAATAAGGAAATAAAGGACTGATATATATGTCTACTGAGTAGATCTTTTGATACCATTGCTGTACATTTGTTTTTTTCTAACCTATTTTCCATTGCTTGTTAAAAAAAAAAATTACTATCAGAAATAGATATCTGTATCTTTAGATATCTATATAATTTCAATCAGAAGGCTGCCTGACTCTTTCCATAATGCAATTTTTAGAACTCCCTGTTCCTGAGGTATACATCATCTCACCAAATGGAAAATCAACTTGTCAGAGAAGTTGTTCTCTTCATTTCTGCATAATTTTAACATCAGTTGTTCAGTAGACATGGATTTTTTTTTTTCATTTTCCATTCCTTAAGCTTTGAAATTACATTTTTAAAACTGATACCAAGTTTTCTAAGCTAAAACATGTTCTCTTCTAGGAACTTCTGTGGTGCTCAATATTGTAATGTGCAAGTGTCTCCCGGTAGTACAATAAGTGACATAATTGACATCAGTCCTTTGGTTCATTCCCTGTCACATTCATTCCTCAGGGGATGTATGTGAAACATGGAGATGTCAGAGGTTTTAAGTTGATGTCAGAAATTTGTCTTTTGTTAAGAGTTGGTATTGGTCAATGAAAGATTTTAAAAGTGCACATTGCATTTGGAAGGGAACATGGTGGAATGTGCAATCATTCTTAACTTCTGGAGCTCCATTTAGACCTAGAAACCTAATATTGTTATCTCCCTACCAAAACATGTATCTACATTTATGTTTTCTGGGAAGATTATTTATTCAAAATTGTTATTCTGCACTCAGGGCAGGTTACAAGGGACAAACCCCCCAAGCCTCTCCAAACCCTATCCCTGCTTGCCATGTGCCTGACCAAATGATTGACAGAGTCTTATCTAGCTGTTGGAAGATGAGTAGGTTTGTGCTCAGACAAACCTCAAGGAGCAGGGAGTTCCATAATTGTGGAGCTGCATCGAAGAAGACCTTTCAGTGTGGCCTTTCTTTGTGAACTTGATGGGCAGATGTTATATGAAAGAGGGTACTCTCAGCATGCCTTTCCCAGCCAAAATATGTTGAAGCAGCATGAAACAATGATTGCAATCACAATGTTTTCCGCATTCCTACCTAAGCAGAAATATAAAAACATACACTATTAAGGTTATGGTCTGGTAAAACATGCTAAGATTCTTCCCTTCCTTGATGCCTCCACTGCCAAGGTTCCTGTCCATGCACTAGTCATCACTCAGCTTGACTATTACAAAATCCTTTATGCTGCCCTGCCCTGATCCCACCTTGACCCTCTAAGGACACCAGAAGGAGTAAGTTTTCAAGGTGGGGGAAGAAAACCAAAATACAAGAGGAGGGCACATGGAAGAAAGTGCACCACAGGATCAGTAGAAACAGAAGACATTATTTGTCATTGGAACTAAGCAACTGCTTCCAGGATCTTCCCACTAAGAGTGATTGTAGCTGTGGATTTCCTGCATCGAGCAGGGGGTTGGACAAGATGACCTCTGAGGCACATTCCAACTCTAACACTACTTTTAAGCAAGCGGCCTGAGAAGCGCATTCTTCAATGCAGTGGGAGGAAAAGTCACGCGGGACGCATTTTCATACACTTGAAGTGGCCGCCCACCATAGGAATCGGTGGTGCATGTGGCCTTCTGCAGCTTCTATGAAGACACATTCTGGAAACCTTGATATCAGGGTTTCCAGAATTCATCTTTGAAGAGGCCACGGGAGGCCACATGCACTGCTGATTCTTACAGCGGATGGCCACTTCTGGTGCATGTAAACACACCCCACATGGCTTTTCCTCCTGCCACATTGAAGAATGAACTTTCCAGGCCTCTTGTCTAAAAGCAAACTAAGATTCTATGTTTCTCTCACTTCTGTTCAACACTCCACTACCACAACCAGCCACCTCACCTGTTTTGATCATGTTCAGCTGCCTCCCTCCACAGTATCCCTCCTGGTCCCTCTCCTCCTTTGCATCCAGCATAAATGAATTGTCATCCTCACCTTCAAGGCTCTACATCACCTTGCCCCTTCCTATCTCTTTGAACTAACTTCCCATTTTTTTCTCTCCTGGGAACATCACTTTTCTCTGCCACTACACTCAGCCACCCAAAGTCAACTGTTCCCTAAGTCATGTTCACCCCCTCTTCTGCTTCCCCCTATGACTGGAATTCCTTCCCTGAACACACATGTTCTGCTCCTTCCCTCTCAACCTTCTAAGTCCCCTGCCGGTCAGTCTGCGCAACCGGGCTGAGCCCTAGAGGGCGTGGAGCATTTGCATATGCCCCCCCCATCTTTTGAAGAAAAAAGTTGTGCACAGTGGCGGATTCGCCAACGTGGGGCCACAGGGATTGAGGGGTTGCCTAGCAACGCTTTGGGAGGAGGTGTGGGGGCAGTCTCACATTGCGAGACTTGCCGGCCGCCATTTTGGAATTGCAACCGCCCAACCCTCAGTTGGCTTGGGTGGCAGGAGGAGAAGGAGCTCTTGGCGAGCTCCCGAGTAGCCGTTTTGATCCTGCCCCCCTGCACACGCATTTGTGAGTGATCGCTCATGCAGCCCCCCACCCCCAGCACTCTCAGGGGCTAACAAATTTGTTTGGCCTCATCTTCAAAGGCTACCCCCTCCTCACAGTGAGGGGCATTCTGAGGCCTCAGATGAGGATCAAGCCACGCCAGATCTGAACATGGTTGCAGCCCAGTTCAGTTTCAGGATACCGTAGGCTTCACCCTCACTTTTCTCTTCATAAAACACAGCACACTCATGGCCAAGGACAGCGGGCGGAAGAAGGGCAAGGCCCCCGCTAAGTAGGCTAGAAGTGAACCTGGTGAGGACCCAGCAAAAAAGGGAGGAAGGGACCATGCAGCGTGGAAGTCGAGGACATGGGGTTCCCTGCAGGCCCCTCAGGGATAATGGGAGACCCATTTGCAGCCATTTTGGGTTCCCTACAGGCAAGACTTGGGGGTTGTAAGGTGGCTCTCCAACAATGGTCAGTAGCTCCTCCCTCTCCTATTGTCCCTCTGACTGTGACCAGCTCCCTGCCACACGCCTGGACCGCCCCGCACGGGGTTGCAAAGGGAGACCCACCTTGGGGCCAGGGTAGGCGCGGCTGCATTGTCCCCTATCATTTTAGGGAAGAGAGCCCAGATAGACAACAAACCAGGAGGAACCTGCAGCAGGTGAGGCAGGACCAAGTGGCAACCCCCGAGAGACAGCAGCCTGCATGAAACCCACAGAGTGAAGGGCAGGACCACAATTCAAATCCCAAACAGACTACCCACGATCTCCAGCAAGAGAGGCACGAGCAAGTGGATGCGATTCTACGGTGAATGAAGGCCATTGAGAAGGCTGTACGGCATGCCACCACTATGCAACCCAGGCCAGTGCAACAGGCGTGGAACCCCAGCCTGGATGTCCCCCCTCTGCAACTGCATGACTATATGATGCCTCCTCAGAGTGAGTACAGTGGGCCTAGTCCATGTCAGTGGGGTGGTAATAACCAAGTAGTGGTGGGGGTGCATATGTCACACCATGGCAACATTGGGAGTCTGCCGGTATGATAGGGGTGGACTGGCACCTGGGTGCCATGGCCCGAACAGCAGGATTACCAAATTCACATGGGGTACCGGCAGCCAAGCATGGCCGTTCGGGCCATGACGTCCCAGGGTGGTGCAGGCCCATCAACAAGCCAGCACATGCAGGGTGAAAACACGATGGCCACTACACCCACAGGTAATAGTGGCATCCTACCCAGGCCCGTGGCAGCACAGTGTGCAAGCACCGGCTGTCTCTCCACAAGGATTTGCACCGCATGCAAATCAGGTATGGGACCCTTCAACAGCATGTTGCCACCATGCTTGCTATGCCAATCAAACTAGGCAGGAACTGCCACTGCTGGCAGGAGGTTACACTGCCATCACGGTGCCCATTGGTGCCCATCTCATGCAGGCCATGAGGGATAAAATATGGAAAGGGGAATACGTGGATGTTTTTTCACTCCTATTCACTGACCCCATTCCTGACCCAACAGCAAAGGATGAACCCAAAGACAGGGAGCATTTTAAAAGTCCCAAAGCTGACCAGAACTGGTCTAACTGGTCGGTTGCCTTCTCAACCATGACTCCCGTTAGTATAGTGATGTCCCAGCAGGGCAATGGAGCTGATAAAGTATCAGGACATTGTCAGGTGAGCCCTTGATACTGGTCACCTGGGTGCTTGGCTTTGCTATGACAAGGCCTTTAAGGAAGTGGGCATCCATTATCCATGGCATGCGATGGGATGTTTATTCACAAGATCTTTGGTTGGAGTGCATGAACAATGCATCCAATGCCCCAAGAGCAGACTTTCCACACACTCATGTGGGGAGAGGTTGCACCCAGTAATGACCCCTTTTGGGTGGACGTGTGCCGCACCCCCTCAAAGGGTGCCACCTGCTGGGAATATAACAGTACAAGGAGGTGCGCCTACTCCCCCTGCCACTTCCGGCATGATTTTGTCCATTGTGGTGGCAACCACTCAGCAGCATATTGTGGCCGGGTCAAAGCCGCAAAGAGGAACAGACAGGGAAAGTACCCATCAGGTGTCAATGGGGGCAGGGCTGGCAAGGGCACGAATGCCGGTGCACCATGAAGTGCTCCTCAGAGCGCTTAGTGAGTGCCCACACCAGAATGCAGTGAATTATGTAGTTGAGGGGCTTAGGTGTGGATTTCGAATACCGGCTATGGACGTACAAATCAGACAGTGGGTGACCAATTTAAAATCAGTAGTGGGCTGGGAGAATTTGGTGCATGCCAAACTCCTGAAGGAGATCAAGGTAGGCAGGGTGGCAGGTCCATTTCCTCAACCCCCAATGGGTGATATGCATGTCTCACCCTTCGGGATTGTGCCAAAGGAGGTCGCGGGCGAATTTTGCCTTATTCATCATCTGTCTTACCCAAAAGGGAAGTCAGTCAATGATGTGATCCCAGATGAGCTGTGCTCTGTCCAGTACATGTCGTTTGACCAGGCTGTCGAGATGACTAGGGCATGTGACCAAGGGGTATTATTGGCTAAATGTGCCATCAAATCGGCTTTCTGTCTGCTGTCGGTCCACCCTCTTGATTTTAAGCTGCTGGGCTTTCAGTTTCAGGGCAGCTTCTATTAAAACATGGCAATGCCCATGGGAAGCTCCATTTCCTGCACCGCCTTTGAGTTTCAGTATGCTCCTCGAGTGGGTGGTAAGGCACAGGATGGGATAGAACAATATCATCCATTATATTGATGATTATTTGTTCAGTCCTGGCTTGGTACCTGGGACTGCGGAGATTTATTGGCAGCATTTGAGTCCGTGGTGGAGGAACTTGGTGTTCCCCTTGTCCTGGAGAAAACTGTCAGACCAAGTACATCACTCACCTTCCTAGGGATAGAAATGGACACCATGCTCGGTTTGTCCTGATTACCAGAGGATAAGCTCGCCTACCTCCGCGAGTTAATAAAGGCATGTGTAGGAGTCAAACAGGTCACAGTCAGGAAACTGCAATAATTGCTGGGCTCGCTCAATTTTGCTGGCCGGATTGTTGCCCCAGAACGAGCTTTCTAATACTGTTTATACAGCGCCACCGCAGGAGATTTCCCCACCACTATCACATTAGAGTCATGTCTGACATCAGAGAGGACCTTCAGATGTGGAGTAGGTTCCTGGCAGAATACAACAGTGACAGTTTTTGGAGGCGTCAGTTACTGCTCGAGGCAGAACTCCAAGTACAGTCTGACACTGCAAGAAGCATTGGTTTGGGCCTGTACTTCAGGGGCAACTGGTGCAATTCACCATGGCCATATGAATGGGTCAAACAGGGTTTAACCAGAGATCTCACCTTTCTTGAGCCTTTTCCCATTGTGTTGGCAGTTCACCTTTGGGGCTGGGTGTTTGTAAACCAGGTAGTGCTATTTTGGTGTGACAACCTCGCAGTTGTCCAAGTTATAAATTCCATGTCATCAAAATCACCCAGGACAATGTGATTAGTGTGTAAATTTGTGTTGCAGTGTCTCAGGTTTAACATCCTTTTTGTGTCCAAGCATGTCCTGAGACTCAGCAACGGCCTCGCCGATGCTGTCTCTCGCTTTCAGATGGACCGTTTCCGTCTGTTGGCTCCAGTGGCCCAAAAGGACCCAGCGGTGGTGCCGCTGGACATCAGGACTCTTGAATTATAGAATTGTTCCACTCCATCCAGGGTTCCCTGTCTTCTCGAACCAGGGCTGCTTACGTGGGCACCTTTGCCAAATTCCAACAATTCCATGTCACCATGGGTTGGCCCCCAAGTTTCCCCATACCAGAAGCCCAGTTGTGGCAATTTGCCATGGCCCTCCGCAGGAAGGGCCTTGCACCCAACACAACTGGCATCAAATTGACAGCGTTATCATTTGTAAGTGGCTTAGCTGGTCATCCCCCAACTAATCAGGGATTCTTGAGCCATAAATTACTCGAGAGTTGGTCTAGACAGCATAGTAACACAACAGACAACAGATTGCCGATCACTCCAGACCTACTCATGTCCATTGTTATAGTACTCCCTAGGGTTTGCTATACCTTCTATGAAATGCTTCTATTTGAGGTAGCATTCAAATTGAGTCAGCGAGCTTACTGTAGAGTCCCGCAGAACCTGTGAGGGCCCGGCCATTAAGGTAGAAGATACCCACATTTGACCCTCTTTGCTGCAGTTAATTCTCCGCAAATCCAAAACAGATCAGCGAGGCCTTGGTCAAATCATCACACTACAGCGGACTGGAACCCTTGGGCTGTGCCCAGAGGTGGCTGTCACCAAATATATATCCCTTCGCCCTCAAGTTCTGGGACAACTACTCTGGCACTCTGATGGTTCATGTTTGACCCATCACCATTTCTCCTCTGTCCTTAGATGCTGTGTCACCCACCTCCATCTCCCCCTCCTACGTTACGGAACTCATTATTTTCATATTGGTGTGGCTAGTTATGCTTCTGCAATGGGGTTTTGAGATTTGGTGGTGTCCAACATTGGCCGCTGGCGATCTTCAGCTTTTTGGTCTTACGTTCGGCTGTTTAACAGTTAGTTTAATCACTCATCAGGTTTTCTCATTATTCTTTGCAGATGCCAGTCCCTTCAACACCAGAAGATTATTGTGGATAATTGGACACAGTTTGGTGTATTGGGCAGCTAAGGTGGCGAGCCAATCACACTCAGAAACACAATTGGGCCTAAGTGAAACAACAAAGGTGGTATGGAAGGCTAGGTCAGGTATGAGATAGGAACAGCTCATGCCTGTCCTACACGTGGCTCCATCAGGCACACCCCCTGACATCATAGTGATTCACCTTGGGGAGAAAAATTTACCATGGTCCATGGGCCTAGCATTGGTGGTAATGAGAATGAAACAGGACCTAGCTAATGAATGTTGGTTGTTGCCCAATACCAGATTCATATGGACACTTTAGAGAAAATAAAGTGGTCTGGGGATCTTTCATCCGGCAAAACTGACAGAGTGAGAAAAGAGATCAACGAAGAAGTTGGTCAATTAGCATTAAGTATGGGAGGTGATTGTATTCCCCAAAGTGAAATTCTGTTCTTTCGACCCAATCTGTACGGGATTGATGGTGTACTGTCCACATCTCTGAGCAGGGTGTCCGTATCTGTGTTCAGGGGCTCAAAAATAAGTTAGTACAGTTGTTGAGGCAATAAGGGGGGTGGGCTGAAACCAGCCAAGCATACGCTGACTGTTTCATGTGGCAAGGGTCCAGGTAAGGCATAGGATAGTAACAGAAGCATGAGAATTAAATGAAGACATCTCCTAAAGAGATGAGGCTGCTGAGAGAAGCAGGGGCGGCCAGGTTCCTTCCAAGGCCCAGGAGAAAGGAGCGAACCATAAATCTGGGACAAGGGGGTCTCAGGTGGGACCATTGCCTTCTCTCCTGCTTCCAGTCACTATAAGGTAGGGATGTGCGAACACCGAGGAGTTTCGTGTTCGGCCTTTTCGAGGTTCAGCTCCTCCAAAACCATTTGAGTTGTTTGGCCTGAACCTGTCCAGTTTCACCAAACCTGTTCGGGGGCGTGGGGAACCCAGTTTTCTCTCCCCCCTCCAGGCTGTGCGGGTGGAAGGGGTGCCGGGGCTCACCTCCCCCCATACCCTGCTCAGCCTAGTAATTTTAAAAAAAAAAAACAACCAAAAAACCACCCCAGGGATTGACCTACCTGGTGGTGCCAGAGCTTTGGCTCGGGTCTGGTGGCAGCAGTGGGTCTGGCTCCAGTGGTGCTCTGTAGCACTTAAGGCCTCTACTAGGCCTTCCAGGTCATGTGACCCGGAAAGCCTAGTAGAGGCCTTAAGTGCTCCAGAGTGCTGCCAGGACCACACCCGCTGCCACCACCGGACCCAGAGCCGGAGTCCTGGTACCACCATGTAGGTCGATCCCTGGGTTGTTTAAAAAATAAATAAATATAAATTATCAAGCTGGTCAGGGTGGAGAGGGAGGTGAGCCCCAGTGTCCCTTACACCTGCGCAACCTGGAGGTGGGAGGGAAAACCGGGTTCCCCCTGTCGCCCACTCCCCAACTGAATGGGTTCAAAACCCGAACTTTGTTCAGCCGGTTCAGGTGGGGGGCAGTTCGGGTTCTGGGTGTTCTCAAATGGCCTGAACACCCCGAGTTCAGACCAAACTCCAAACCCCCAAACTCTGTTCGTACATCCCTACTACAAGGCTATGATGCCTTCGCAACCAGCTGAATGGCTAGGGCGAGAGTTACCTTGAACACTTAACTGTAGCAAGTTAGGAGATGGCACTGAGGAGACATCAGGCCACATCCTCAAGTTCAAGTTTAAGTTATAGAATAGATAGGACTGGAACCAGGAGGAATTAGTCTTCCCCCCTTTTTCCCAACCTAATTAAATAAAGAGTGCAGCCTTTAAAATCCCAACTACTGTGTGCGTGTCATTTTTTGGGGTGCTTGGTAAGTCCCCTGCCCATCGGCCTGCCCAATCAGGGAGATCCCTAGAGTGTGTGGTGTTAACAAGAGACCCCCCTCCCACTCCTGACTATTGGGGGGTGGGTACCCCAATATCCACCTTTTCTTAAACTTCGTGGGGAATGAGCTTAATGACTTAAACCGGGGTCTCCACATCTTCAAAAGGATCAAGCTGAGGACAGTACGCGCTACAGGCAGTTTACGTACCCTCCCCAAATAGAAAGAGAGAAACAGGTGTCCAAAAACAACAAGTTTATTGTTATATAAAACAGAGAAACACAGCCCCGGTCTGACTGGCAGGATTTAAAAGGGGGAAAACACAAGCGGCTTGCAGGGAGTATGGTAGGAGAAGGAGGGGGGGTCCGGTGCTGGCTCAGCGATGGACAGCAAGAGAACATGAACGAGGGGGAGAGAGAGAGAGAGGGAGAGAGAGAGGACTTCCCAGTTGACTGGGAAAGTCTGAACCTGTGGTTACCTTTCCTTGCCTGTTGAGATGGGACAGGCGGCCCACGGATCCAGCAGAGTTTGGGGGATGGATGAAAAAAGAAGGGGCAGACCAGAGTCTGGGAGATCTCTCAACTCTGACATGCACAGAGTGACCTGCATGTATCTGGGTCCCAAGATTTCTCAAAGGTTGATGGGAAAACCAGGGGCAGTTAAAGGGTGCTGGACAAAGGAGTTTGGAAGGCTATGAAGGGTCGTTTGGGGTGTACAATGGGCTAAAGAGGGGAGGTTACTTCCATGACAAAAAGGGCTATACTAGATGCACCAGATACCTCTTACACAGGAGGTAAGGGTAAACAAAAAGTGAAGGGAGGGAAGGAAGGGCTTAATGACAGGCTTCAGGATACAATGAGTGTGTGTCTGGTTTCTCTTTGGGAATACGGAGATAGGATGTTGCTGCACTGAGTCCTGGATACCAGCCCTTTGTTACAACAGGGTGAGTCTCTCTCCTTACCGACTCCATTCTTTAGTCAGAGATCTCTCCCTTCTAGTCTTTTTCTCAACCTTAGGCTGGTATTTTTCCATGAGTGGTTCCTTTTTGCTAGGAGGTAGGGTGTTTGAGCCTGATCCTTATTTTCCATGCCCCCCCTTCCTCTTGCATCTAGTGTGGGGCTTTTCCCCAAGCCTCCTTGCCCTTTGTTACCCCTGTGGGCTTTGCCGACTCCCGGGTCCAAGTCAGTTGGCTATCACAAAAAGGGGGGTACATCAATTCTGGGGGGAACCAGGGGTCCTGGCTAACAGCAGGGCATTTACATGCCCCCCTTTGAAGAAAAAAAGCGTGCACAGCGGCAGATTGGCCAACACATCGCCGCAGGGATTGAGGGGTTGCCTAGAAACCCTTTTGGAGGAGGCGTGGGGGCAGTCTCGCGAGACTTGCTGGGTGCCATTTTGGAATTGCAACCTCCCAAACTTCAGTCAGCTCGGGCGGCAGGAGGAGAAGGAGCTCCCACCCACCCACCTGGAAGAGTGACACTGTGGGCACATGTCGGTCGCCTTTTCCAGGGACCAGGAAGGAATTTTTTACCATCAAATTCTATTGATCCTCAGATTTGGTGGTTGTTTTGCCTTCCTCACAGTGCATTCGAAGGAAGTATGTTGGTTAATGCAGTATGTTTATATTTGTCGCTCTCTTAGACAAGGGTCCAGGTAAGGCATAGGATAGTAACATAAGCATGAGAATTAAAATGAAGACATCTCCTAAAGAGATGAGACTGCGGAGGGAAGCAAGAGCAGGGGCAGACAGGTTCCTTCCAAGGCCCAGGAGAAAGGACCGAGCCATCCATCCAGGACAAGAGGGTCCCAGGTGGGGCCGTTGCCTTCTCTTCTGCTCCCAGTCACTACAAGGCTATGACACCTTCGCAACCAGTCAAATTGCTGGGGAGAGAGTGACCTTGAACATTTAATCATAGCAACATAGGAGGTGGCACTGAGGGGACATCAGGCCGCATCCTCAACTTCAAGTTTAAGTTATAGACTAGATAGAACTGGACCCGGGAGGAATTAGCTTTCCCCCCTTTTTCCCAATCTACTGTGTGCGCGTCATTTTTTGGGGTGCTGGGAAATCCTCTTCTGTCAGGCTTTCCCTAGCTCTTTGCCCACATTGATTGCTCATTTATGTCTTTCCTTATACTGTGCCATTCTTCAGGATCCCGCTCCTCCTTTGTGATTACACTAAGCAAGTGTGTACACCAGCAACTTCTCAGCTTCATGCATGTGTGCTGTCCCCCACACTCCACCCTTCAATGCACTCTCCCCTTGTCCATTCCAGAAGTAAGGTTCCTTGGGGCAGGGACCTGTCTCTAGCCATGACTGTTCAACTTCAGGCATATTGCTGGTGCTAAATAAATAATAAATACATAGGAAAAACACTTTTGTTTCAATTGCCTGGAAACAGAATTTTATTAACTTACATGATTTTTCCAACCTACCAGAAAATCTCTCTTGGTGCCTGCTAAACAATGCAGCCTACGAGGGATCATTCTCTCGTTACAAGAATGCCTTGCTAGAATGACAGACATTGAATCAAGGATGACAACCTCATTATGTACAACATGCTGTTTCAGAACTGTGGAAAGCTCTGCATGAACAAGAAGCATTATGTACTTTCAAGTAACAGTTAAACTTGTCAATAGTCAAAAACAGTTGTCTTCATGCCATTGATTTTAATTTTACATGTTAGCATTGAACAACGTTTTTTTTTAAAGTGCTTTTACTGCTCAATATCTTCTATGTTTTGATGTAGCAATAGTTATGTTTGGTGACCTTTAATGACCACTCATTTTTTCCTGCGACTCAGCTTTGAAATGTACCAAAGGGTACCATGGCAAAATCTTAGTCAGGTTTGAAGCCTTGGGGTGCAACAGAACCCATCATTAGTGCTGATACTTTATTCTCAGATTCTCACTTTCCTCTATGAGAATCAGGGTTCTCAAGCTCGCTCTCGCAAATGAAAATGAGTCAAGAATTGCCCTGACTTTCACAGAGAAAAGCAAGAAACTCACCGTCCCCCTAGAACTTTAAAAAACAAACAAACAAAAATGTCGTTTACTCACCTGACTGCCACTCTTTGAGTCCAGGACTGCTCCAGGACTCTTCTCTACCCGTTGCTTCTCTGCAGGCAGAGGAAAGGAAAGGAGCTCTCTGAGGCGGAGGCACTCTCACAGCAAATAAATAAACAAAAAGGACTGTGCATTCACAAAATGGTTGCTGGGACTGTTCTTCACATACACAGCCCTTTTCCAAAATGGCACCTGCACATTCGGTACCATTTTGGAACAGGGCAGTCAGTCTGCACATGAACAAATAACACCACACATTTGCAGAATGGCTACCCTTTGCTAAAATGGCACCAACACTTCAGGTGCCATTTTGGAAAAGGAACATGCATGTGCATGTCTGTCATGGCCATTTTAGGCATGTGTTAGGAATTTACCTGGTTTCCCTCCCAAGCACAATTCCCAATCGGGATGTTGGTCACCCCACACCACAAATCAAACGTTTAATTGGGTACAACACTATTTTATTGTTAACCACACAGATAACATACCATCAACACAGTTCTTGGATAGATCTAACCATGTCTACTCAACACATTAAAAATACATGTTTCTTACGTGTCCTGCAGACCACAGTGGTGAGCGTTGGTTTGGAGAGGTTGGTACAGGTGGGGGCCCGGGGATCCATACCCGGGAGAGGTTCCCCTTGTATCAGGAACTTTTGAGAATGACAATAAGTATCTGAAACCCAGTGGCTCACTGCAAAGCTAGTGGCCAGTAGCGCTGAAGACATATTCCTGGAGTTTGGGCTTCTGTTTTATAGCCCTCGGGATGGGAGAATGTTATTGTTATACTTGTTGCTGGGTTTGGGTGACTTTCTGGGCGGGAGGACATTATCCTGGTATGCTTGGTGCAGGGCCTCACATCACTATCTCATGGGTTTCTGCTGACCACATTTTTATGCAGATCTCAATCTTCTTCTCTTCAGAATATCCAGGCCCCATCCCTCCAGGCAAGGCTGGACCTTCTGTGCTTCAGGATGAGATTAGGGTCTTCCTCACACACCCTGGTGCCCTCACGTATGTTAGCTAGCCAATACCCATTGTCTTGCATTAATGGGGGCATAATCTGCTGAGTATCACTGGTGTTATCTTATGTTTATACATTTTCTTCCCCTGTTTACTTCATCTTCTCCAAACGGTCTCTCCCCTTCTCCTCATCACTGTGATCTGAGGCTCATGGCCTAAATTAACTAGTCTTGTTCTCTGGATTGGACCCATCATGCTTTTCATCATAAAGCAACATATTCTTAATCAGTCTAACAAAAATACATATTTTCACTACTAGTTACATTTGATCTAACATTACTACACATACATGTACCATTACTAAATACATAAAATAACAATAAATCATAACTGCATCAATTAAGCTAAAATCCTTTCATAACACATGCATAGAGCAGTTTTTGAATTTTCTTGAGATTCTCACAAGATCTCAGAACATTACCAAGATCTTGCTGATATCTTAGTAACATTTCTAAATTCTGGTAAGAATCTCCCAAGAACCAGGAATAGTTCTCTATCCAGCCCTACACATCAGTGGGCATTTTTACACACACACCTTAATGTTCTGGATTTTTTAAATCTTCCAGGTATACAAGTCCACAAGTAAGTTCCGGATGCATTGTGTTCACATGCACATACACACACACTGCCCTGAGGCAATTCCTGGATGCATTCTTCACACAAACATTGCCCTGAGGCAGCCTAAAGTAGCTGCAGCTGTAGATGTGGCAGGTTGCCATGGAAACCAAGTGACCACAGCTGCCTTGAGCAAAGCAGGCTACCAGCGAAATGTGGGATTCTCAAAAAAGGGTAACTGTCCCTGCACCAAATAGAGACAGGATGTATCCTTGCTTAGTAGCACAGTCCCCAGCACCTCCCAGGATTGGGTGAGGCTATGGGTTGCTTATCCCCTGATCAGCTACCTCTTCCCTCACCTCCAAAGGAGGTTTTTCAACCATCCTATGTTTCATTCTATTTTGGCTTCCATTTCATTTCTGCTAGCTATCTTTTTTCCGTTGTCACTGGACTACCGAGTTGTGACAAAGAACAAGGGAAGAACTGCACAACTTGAATGCCCTTGCAACTGTAAAACCTGCACATTGGGTGCGGTGGGGGGCAGCACTACAAGAAGGGGGGGGGGAGGAATCTTGTCCTTAGGCCAATCATCCAGTTATAGGGGGGAAATTCCTTTTGGACACAATTAAGTCTGTAGTGCTCATCCAAGCAGATTGATGGGCCTTAGGCATTCTACAGACATCTACACCACCAGGCAGCCCCTCTCCCCAGCAATAGCTATGTGTCTCCTGTGGAGACAAGCCGTGCCTCTCTGCCTTCATGTAAAAATAAATAAATCCAGATGGAGCAATAGATCCAATTCAGGCTGCCCTGTATCTGCCCACCCCACCCCCTACCTAAAACCCCTTTCCCCTGCCACAATATAGTAAAAGGGGCCGGAGAGAGACGGGACAAAAATCACCCTGGACCAGCACACTCTGAAAACTCCCTTCTTAAAATCACCATCCCTTGCACAAAAGAGTATGAGGGGAGAAAAAAAGTCTTCATATTAGATTACATAGATAAGACAGATTCATTCATTCAACACCGATTTTTATGTAGGCCTTGTATTGCACAAATTCCATGATATCCAGTTATGAATATATTCTACATTTACCAGTAGGTATACTGCTTTTTTCTTACACTCAAAATTGAGAATAAAAGCAAGAAGTTAATGATTAAATTAATTGCTTCTTTGTTTTTTATCCTTCTAGGATATTTTTGTGTAGTGAGAGTCTCCTCTAGGTTGACTGAATGCCCCATTAACAATTTACAACACGCACACACAAAATGTTGCATGCTGTTGAGTGCAAAGAGATCAGACAAGCTTTAAGGGATTTAAATGAGAAATAAAAAAAAATATGAAAATAGGGACTACCTAGAAAGTAAGTTACACATCAAAGAGAAGTAAGATTAGGAAAGTTTTAGCGTACCCCCATCCCCTCATTCAGACCAATCAGAGGAAACACTCGGAGAGCAAAATTCAGATTAACACTACCGGTAGAACTTCATCTAGAGTGGAATCAAAGGTTCTTCTTGAATGCTGTTTTTTCCACTACAATTGTTATATTAATGAAGACAGGCTCCTGCACAGTGGATTTACAATCTAATATGGGAAGGGGTGAGGGGAACACAGGGAGAGACAAACACATGTTCCCATTTTACAGATGGGAATCCGAGGCTAAGAGGTTACCTTGCCGAGGCCACTTAGGAAGTTTATAGCTAGGGCAAGATTCAAACCCTGGCTTCCCAGGTGCAAACCCAGCACCTTATCCACTACACCACACTGGCTATGTGAAAACATACCACTTTCTTGTTGCTTTCATCAGTTCCTGTCAGGCCAGCAGGAATAATAAGCATCAGTGGCCAGCAGGGGGAGTTAGAGTAACAACAAAAGGTATTGTGTAACCCCAGGTAAGCAGCAGCTAGTGGTAAATTATCTCATCAGAGTTGTTATGGTTGAGCAGCCTCAACCAAGGCACAAGCCCTTTTCATCACAGGAGATGTGTCTTACTGGACTTTCGGAGGCACACAGAAGGAAAGGGGGAATGAGGAAAATAGGGGGAAGCCCTGATGCCTGAGGGAGTGAGGAAAAGGGAAGGGAGAATCCAGAGCACTGGAGTCGAGGTAGGACACACAGCGGGAGACATTCACTGGGAAAGGGAACACACTAACCAGGAGGAATTACAACAGAGGGGCTCGCAGACAGAAGTAGTGAAGACAATACTGGTCAACAAGCAGGCAAAGATACACGCACGGACAAGGGGAGCAGGGATGTAGGTAACCAAGCAGGCAGGCAGGCAGGCAGGCAGGAACTTGCTGGAAGCATGTGACTGATTACAGCTTCAGAGAGGCAGATAACCAGCACAGAAGGGCAGCATCTGAGCTCCTATGTAGGCCAGGGGGCGTGTCTACAACTCAGGTGTTCTGCATCCCACTGACTACGGCTTAACCCTTTCTGTACCCCTGCAGAGAGGAGTCTGCTTCTTGTGAGCAGGGGAAGTGGTGTCAATGTGTCAGGCGCCTCACTGTGGAAGTCCGAGGGGCGTGCTGGGCTTCAGGAAGGGCTCTGGGAGTGACCCTCCTAACCATTCTGGTTCTTCTGGTGCTTTCTTCAGAACTTTTGGTGGAAGTTCTGCTACTTTAGTTGCTACTTTAAACCTCATATACTGCCTTTGAACCGTAAGTGACAAAACGGATATCAGAAAGTGACTGAAATTGATTAAAATGATGAGAAATCAGATTCTATCAGATTCCTGGACCTGTTTCAGTCTGGTTTTTGTCCTGGGTATAGCACGGAGACAGCTCTTGTGGCGTTGGTCAATGATCTGTGCCTTGAGATAGACAATGGGAATTCTACCTTGTTGAATTCATTAGATCTTTCAGTGGTCTTTGATATAGTTTATCATGAGGTCGTGTTGACACAACTGCAGGACCTGGCAGGGTGCACAGGACTGAGCTTGAATGGTTCATTCTTTCCTGGCAGGAAGGTCCAAGTGGGTGGTGATGGGTGATTGCTCATCATCCCCTTGGAACCTCCCCTGTGGTATCCCACAGGGTTCTATTCCGTCTCCCTTCTTGTTCAATGTGTATCTTAGGCTGCTGGACAAGGTCATTCAGAGGTCTGGGGTGAGGTGTCATCAATATGCTGATGATACTCAGCTCTAACGCTATTTCATCTGATCCAGGTTCCGCAGTCTCGATGCTTACCACATACTTGGCTGCTGTTGGGGACTGGATGAGGGTGAGTTGATCGAAGCTGAATCCTGACAAGATTGAAGTGATGATAGTTTACTGGTCCTCTGACCTGGAGGGGGTTGGGGACACCTACCATTGATGGAGTCCATCCCACTCTGGTTGATCAGGTTCGCAGCCTTGGTGTGCTTCTGGACCCCTCGCTGCATCTGGATTGTCAGGTTGCAGAGGTGGCCAGGAGCGCTTTTCACCACCTCCATCTAGTGAGAAGGCTGCAGCCTTTTCTTTAAGATGCGAATATGGCCACTGGCATCCATGCTTTCATCACCTTGATGCTAGACAACTGCAATGTGCTCTATGTGGGACTTCCCTTTATGACTGTTCAGAGGCTGCAGCTGATGCAGAATGCCGTGGCTCGGCCCCTTTCAGGGTTGACTCATCCAGAGCACATTGCACCTCGGCTCCGAAGTCTGCACTGGCTGCCTTTAGAGTTCCAGGCACAATTCTAAGTGCTGGTTCTGAACTTCAATGTCCTACATCATCTGGGTTCTATGTATCTAAGAGACCACCTGTCTGACCATATTCCATCATGGCCCCTGCGGTCAGGTGGGGGTGCCCTCTTGCATGTTTCATCTGTTTACACCCTTGTCTGTAGGATGGGGGTGCACAGGAGGGTGTTCTCAGTTGCTGCCCAGTTGTATTGAGGTTTCAGCCCCAGGAGGTTTGCTTGAGCCTGAGCATCTTCTGGAGGTGGTACAAAACTTTTTTTATTTGGAAGAGCATTTGGTGGGCAGGGATGAGGGTTGGTTGGCTTATTGGGTAAGGTTGTGAGGAGGGTGGAAATCTTGAAGCGAGGGGGGAAATGTTCTATTTATGGATTTTTATTGTTTTTATTATTGAAAGATACCCTGAGTCATTGTGGGAATGGTAGCGTATGCATTTGAAAAAAATAAATACAATAAAATAAATAAATAGACAAAAATTATAGAAGTAAAGAAAAATTGCCATCGGCATTCCCGATTTCATCAGAAGCAAAACAATATGCAACACAGAAATAAGATTAACATTTGTCAAACTTCCCTAAAGGTCAGGATTTACTGATGGTTCATAAACAGTCATTGCCAATTCAGTTCCAAGTCCATGCTGTTCTTCCAGAGGATTAGAAGAAGGGATATCCCTAGGGTTGTAATGAGATTTCTCTAAAATCAGAAATCTCATTGAAATCTCGTTTCCTGATACCATCTCATTTTAATTAAGAAGCTCTCTGTTCTGAGTAGTAATATCTCAGTTGAGATTTTGTTTCTCGATTGACCAAATTTCCATTTACTGGGATCCCATTTACCACTTTGCCGTCCATCTGAAATCCTGAGAGTTAATACCGCCAAAATACCACGTTTCTTCATCCATTGTCACTCATTGTCTGGTACACCAATTCCTTTACTAAAGACAGGTTACTGACCTGTAACTGTCATTCCTCGAGATAGCTCCATGCATTCCCAATCTCTGGGATGTGCCTGCCACAGCTTGTCTCCATGGGAATTTTCAAAGCAGTTTCCACAGTAGGGACGTGCCCTCCCCACCCCTTTCTCTCCAGCATGCACTTCTATGTGATCACACCAGTGCAAGGTTACATAAGGGGCGAGGCATCCCGCTCTCTTCAGTTCCTGAAACTGTAATTCTTCTAGATTGTATTGCAGTTAGTTTAGAATTAATTTCTGACTAGTGGGGAAAGATGGGTGGGATGTGGGTAAGCACTGAGCCATCTCGATGAATTAAAGTTACACGTCAGTAACCTGTCTTTCCTCCTCAAGTGGCTGTGTGCATTCCCAATCTCTGGGAGAATGAAAAGCAGTACTCCCTGAAGGAAAGTGGGCAGAAATTAATTTAAAATAAAATTTAATACTGCTCTCCAAAAATGTAGGATCATCACAGTCTGCCAAATCTAATTGGTAATATTTAGTAAATGTGTGGTATGATGACCATGTAGCCACTTTACATATATTCACTAATGGGATATATTGGGAAGAGACTGTGGAAGTAGACACAGATCTAGTAGAGTAGGCTCTAATATTCGAGGGTAGTGATAAACCCTGCACAGTACAACAATGTGAATTGCAATTTACTATCATTTTAGACAATCATTGGGCCAATCATTTCTTCCCCTTTCCAGGACCCTGTATAGATATAAACAAGCTATCTATTCTAAAAGTCCTGAGTCCTATTAACATAAAAATCTAGAGCTCTTTTAACATCTAAGGAATGTAACTTGGATTCTAGAGGAACCTGCATGAGGTCTAGGGAAGAATACTGATAAACACAAATCCTGTTGAAGATGGAACGGGCAAACAATTTTAGGTACAAATCAGTGACTTATTTTACAAACTACCTTATCTTTGTGAAAAATCAAGGAGGGTGGTGACTTTCTCAAAGCTGCTAACTTGCTGACTCTGCAACATGATGTTATGGAAACTAGAAACAAAGTCTTTTGAAGTAAATAATTAAGAGGATTTTATGACATATGTTCAAAGGGGGAAAGCATTAAATTATGCCAGTACCAAATTGAAGTCCTATGGGGACATGATTACTGGCCTCGGGGGTAAGTAATATTCAGTCGTCTAAGGAAGGATTTGGTGAGATTAGAGGAGAAAATAGATTTTCCATCAATGAAGTAATGTCTTGCTGCGATTGCAGTCAGATGGACCTTAACAGAGGAATTGGAAAGATCGGCATCTTAATAAATATTGTAAGACAGTGTGAATCAGGCATGATACTGGATTAACTTGACAATGAGAAGCCCATGTGGCAAATCTATTCCACTTGTGTCTGTAAGTTTAGGTTGTAGATCTCTTTCTAAATTGTCTATGATGTTTGAGACTTGAGGTGGTATGTTGGTAAGACCCCTTAACCTTGGATCAACCACACTGTCAAATTTAAAAGATGTGAGGTTTAGGTGGAGTATTTTTCCTTGATCTTTGGAGATGAGGTCCTCTATTAATGGAAGCTGAATCTTGTCTAACATTAGCTCCAGAACACTGGAGAACCAATATTGTCATGGCCACGCTGGCGTTTTTATTATTAGACGAGCTCTGTCCTGTCGGATTTCTCTCAATGCTCTCATTATGAGCAGGATTGGTGGAAAGGCGTAATGCAGGTTGAGTCATCACAGATCAGGAAAGTCTCATGCAATGAGTGGGGATCCAACCCTCCTCTGGAGCACAACAGAGAAAATTTTGCATTGTATCAAGATGAAAACAGATCTACATCTGATTGCCCCCATTGACTAAAGATAGAATCTATTACTCTGTTGTTTAATGACCATCAGTGTTGCTCCTTGAAAGATCTGCTAAGACTGTCCACTATGATGTTGGTGACTCCAGGTACATGAACAGACATGATGTAAACATTGTGATCTATGCACCACTTACAGATGTTTTCTGCCAGCTTGGAGAGGTAGACAGATCCTGTTTCTCACTGCTTGTTTAAATACCTCATTGTAGCAGTGTTGTTTGTTTGTAATTGTATTACATGTCCCTGTACAACATTGCTGAAGACCTTTAGTCCTAGTTGAAATGCTTTGAGAAGAATTGATGTGATAAGTACTGGTAGATTCATGGGGAGTCCCCATGCCTTGAACTTGAAGATTTTGACAATGTGCTCCCCATCCCATGGACAATGTGTCTGTGGTGAGCGTGAAGTGTGGGTGAGGAAAATAAAAAGGCATACCTTTGAGTACATTGGATTCCAACATCTACCATGGAAGAGATATGACTAGCCTCTGGGGTAGGATGAGAAAGAAGTACAGTGCTGTGATGCTGTGAAGATTAGGGATGGGCGAACAGATCACAGTTCGGGTTCGGTTCGACTGCGTTCGGTTCGGCCGTTTGGTTCGTTTGCCGGGTTTGGGTTCGACCGTTCGGTTTGGACATTCGGTTCGGATTCGGCCGTTCGGAAAAAAGTATTGTGAGAGCACGTGAAGCTGTGTTCGTGCCGGAAAATGGAAATTTGAGTGCGTGCGGAGCTGTGTGGTGAGTGAGTGTGTATTTGGCTGGGTGGCTGTTCATTTTGTGTGTTTTGGCTGTGTTTGGGTTGGGTTTGGCTGTGCTGTTGTTCTTGTTGTGGATGGTGAGTGTTGGTGTGTGTTGTGGGTGACTGTTTTGGTGTGTGTGATTTTTTTTTAAAAAATGAAGAAGGTTGCAGTGCCTCTTCGCTGGCTGGGGACCAACTTGCCACTTGAAGAGGAGGAGGAGGAGGAAGAGGTCACTGGCACTGCCCGTACTACACCTCTGGTGGTGGTGCCCGGATCCTCAGATGAGGAGCAAGCAGCGGGCTCAGGAGGTGCTGCCAGGTTTCTAAACTTTTGTTTTACTTTGAGGGCAAGAAAGGCTCTATCAGTTAGAGCGAGCTCAATGGCGTGCAGGTGGGTGCATGGGTGGTGGGCATCAGTCAGGCACAAACAGTGGGCATCATTGGGTGGTATCAGATGTCTGTCACAGAGAGAGAGGGTACTGTAGTGTGGGGGGCTCTGGCACAAGCAGCACCCCCACCCAAACATGTGCCAGGATAGCAAAGTCTCCACTCTCCAGCTGCCATCCCATTCCCTATGCACCCCCAAATAAGGGCAGGGTCTTTCCAGCCAGGGTCACATCTCCCGTCATCATCCTTAGCACCCCAAGGAGGGCAGGTTTTACACGTGCCAGCCAGGGCCTTCCTAGATGCAACTTGCAATCCCTAGCATCCCCTAGCACCCCCGGGAGGGCAGGATTTGCACATGCCAGACAGGGTCTCTGAAGCACCCCAGGGAGCACAGGATTTTCATGTGCCAGCCAGGGACTTTCTGGTTGCAATCCCTATCATCCCCTAGCACCCCTGGGAGGGCAGGATTTGGATGTGCTTTCTAGTTGCAATCCCTAGCACCCCAAGGAGGGAGGACTACAGGCATCATCATGATAATTGCATGATATTACTTTGGTGTTCTTAATGTGTTCCCATTTCAGAGAGGAATCAGATGCCAGCCCCAGTGCTGCTGCCAGGACCAGGCCAAGGAGGACCCATAGGCAGAGGTTGTTGCCACTGCCAGTGACATCCCCAAACATTCAGTGCCAGAAGTTAGATGTCTGGAGGTTTTATGAAAAGGGCGACGGAATCACCACATGCAAGGTATGGCACGGGGACTGGAACAACAGGGAACGAATTGCCCTATGACCTGACCTCTTAGGAACGGAAGTCCCCTGTAGAGAGAGATTGGCCACCCAGTCCACCCACTTGTGGAGACAGAATGCAGGCAGGGCTTGACAGACCATTGGCACTTCTTAGGTTCCTATATTTTTCTGCACTTTTTAGATCTGCCATAAAAGATTCCACCAGCAGAGGGAGAAGACCACATCAGGGCTCATTGCCCACATCGAGCACACCCATGGCGTGAGAGTGAGGCGGAAGACGGCGGAGTCTGGTGTGGCCGTGGAGCCTCAGCTCCAGAAGAAGGTGGGGAAGGCAACCCACAAACGATGGCATGTACGCCCTCCCCCCCCCTCCAGCCCCGATGTGGAGAGCCCCGGGCCCCAGGAGAATGCAGAGGCCAAGGCCTTTCGGCCCAGTTGGAGCAGCCCACCTGGGACTTCGTGGCTGTGGTCCAACTGTCTGCAACCACCATGGAGAACCGCCTGTTGGAGCAGTTTCAGCTGGTCCAGGTGAATAGCAGAAGGTGGAAGCGTACGGCCAGTATGTCTTCGCCGAGATGGACTGCCTGCAAATGTACCACCAGGCGCTCTCTAGGTGGCATAGGGACATGGAAGGGGCCCTGAACTTTGCTTTCTCCCATGGCTACGAGCTGTCAGAGTCCCAGGTGGCCGGCCCTCAGCCCTGTGCTGTGCCCCAATGGCTGTTGCCTTTCCCCCAAGTCCCGGGGACAGGCCCAGAGACTCCTAGTTTACTTTATAAGTTTCCTTTGAATGTTTGCTTTTGGTTTTTAGAATGTTGCTGTTGTTGTTGTTGTTGTTGTTGTTATGTAAATAGTTTTAATAAAAGTTGTATTTCTTTTTACGAGCTTCATGGCACTGTCCAATCTTTTATCCCTATGTGGAGGCGGGGCCAGACCTGCGGGAGGAAGTAAAAGAGCTTCATTGTCAGCACAGATGCGGTGAAGGAGCGGGGTTCCCTATCACAGCGGCAGCATTACTCACCTGAGCAGCTGAGCCAGAGGCGGGGCCAGACCTGCGGGAGGAAGTAAAAGAGCTTCATTAGTCACAGCAGCACCGCAGGCGCGCACCATGGTCATGCGCCTAGGGGCCGCGCACGCAAGGGCGTGCCCTTGTGCGCGCGGCCTTAGGTGGGCGGCCGGGAGGCGCCGGTCTAAACCCTAAATTTAATTGTATTGCGGTTTACTGCCTAGAACGAAGAGAAATGACTTCACCTATAAACCAGGGGCCAAACAAAGGGAAAATGAGGCAAAGGCAACTGGAGGCTTATTTCTCCCGAGAACAAAGGGAGCAAAGAGGGGCACCTATAGCATGTCCTTCCTTGGCAAGTGCAGAGAGTTTTTTGTTTGGATTGCTCTGGAGGTTTTTTATTAGCTTTGATGGTCTTTTCCCAAAGGACACATTGGTACCATGACAAGGCTGAAAGGTAGTTGGCGCTGCACATAGTTAGGGTGTCAGAAGCAAAGGCTTTCCAGCTAGGGATGGGCGAACGTGGTTCGGCAGTTTGGAGTTCGGCCCGAACTCGGCCTGTTCGGACGACCGAACTCGAACACGATCACGAATGCAAACATACCGAACAAACCAAACACCGAATGGCGAAATGGCCGAACAGTTCGGTAAGTTCGGATCGTGTTCGGATGAGTTCGGGTGGCAAAAAAAGGTTCACTGGAAGATCAAACATGACAGGGAGGTGTCAGCACTGAGGAGCAGACTTCCAGGCACCAGGGGTGGAGAGGCTTGCAAGAAACGAAACTAATTATCTGCCTCCCCCCTTCCCAACACCTGCTGAGCTCGTCACTGTTCCTGAACAGCAGGCGTTGAGTAGGATTTTTAGATTGCTTTAAGTTTCATTTCAGTTTTGTAATGTAATGAAACTTAAACCATAAACTGAAACCTTGTGTTATGCACTGTACAGACTCATTGAGTATGTAATGTATGTATTTCACTACAGACTCCTCTTCTGTTTGTGATTCCCCCC
>QEPC01011396.1:1281989-1327809 GCA_003113815.1 Sphenodon punctatus
AGTTGTAGGAGTTAGCTTAGTGATAGAGATAGTGTTAGTGATTTAGTTTTAGTGTTTGTAGGAGTAGGTCTGTGTACTTATTAGATAATCCATTTAGTTCATAGCATTTAGAATAATTAATAGCAGTTAGATTTAGTGTAGATAGATATATATAATATTAGATAAAAAAATAAATTAAAAAATCCCATATAAAAACAAAAAAACAAAAAAAAAAACCAAAAAGAAAACCATATAAAACCCAATAAAAAACTAAAAAACCATATAAAAAACAAAAAACACCCATAATAACACTTCCCGAACGGCCGAACAACCAAACCGAACAGTCGAATGGCCTAACCGAACGGCCAGTTTGGACGACCGAACCGAACAGCTGAACCCGAACTCGGCAAACTAGCCGAACTGACGAACCGAACGCAGCCAAACCGAACGGACGAACCGAACGGACGAACCAAATGCAGTCAAACCAAACAGCCGAACCTGAACCGCGATCTGTTCACTCATCCCTATTTCCAGCTGTTGATGTCCATACACCTGCCATCTCTATCCATAGGAGAAGTAAGTTGTGATGTGGAACTTTGGGTACAGGATATAGAAAGTTTTTCCATGAAGAAGCTGCAACCACCAACGAGTCGGGTGGTGCGTGAATATTGATTTGACATCTGGAGCTAGTGGATACATGCCATTAACATGTGTATTCACTGCAGAATTAGAGCTGGGTAAATCCCATAGTTTGTGTGTGCCTGTCATAATATCTTCAAGAAAGTGGATGGTGATTTGTCCAGGATCATCAGTACACAAAATATCAAACGAAGGTGCAGCTCATATCTTTCTTACTATTTTGACTGGGATACGAGGCATGGGGTGTTTTTGCACACACACATCCTGAACTTTCTCTGTGTCCTGGACCTCTGAACCTCACTCCCTGGGTCCTGGATCAGCCCCTGTGGTCATCTGGGGGTGCCCTGCTCGAGGTCTCCCGAGTTTTTTGGGGGGTCATGCAGGGGAGGGCATTCTTGGTGGCAGCACCGCAGCTGTGGAGCTCCCTTCCAGTGGAGGCCTGGTTGGTCCAGGATCTTCCCTCCTTTCGCCTAAGTTCCACATCAGACCTGGCTGTTCTGCTAGGCGTTTGGCAGGGGAGATGGGTAGTGGGGTGGAGGGGAGATGGGGCATTGGGGGATGCTATTTTTTCCTCCTTTTATGATTTGTTTATCTTGATGTTTTTAATGATTGTAAGCTGCCCCAAGCTGCCTGTGGCAGGAGAGGTGGGGTAATAAACTTTTTAAATAAATAAATAAAATAAAATAAAATAAATAAATAAATAAATAAATAAGTCTCGTTAAGGGTATGAAAGTATGAATTACTGCCTTTTCACCTGATAGAGATGGTGAAAGGTGCTTCTAGCTCCCACTGCAACCTAAGAATTGAGACACAGTGGATGTTTTTACAGACACATTTCTCCTGGATGTTTGCTGTTACATCCTGAACTTTCTGTGTGTCTAAATCACTCACCCAGATCTTAAACATATGGCTCTTTGAACTTATGCACAGTACGTCTCCCAGAACTTCTGTATGTAAAACGTTCTCCTGGTAAAATGCTTTGCTCAAGGCACCTGTGGTCACTTGGTTTCCATGGCAACCTGTCACATCTACAGCTGTGACTGCTTTAGGTTGCCTCAGGGCAGTGTTTGTGTGATGAATGCATCCAGTAACTGCCTCAGGGCAGCGTGTGTGTCATCTCTGACAAGATGATATTTCATGGAGGAGCCTATATAGTATCATCTGATAGTGGTTCATCTGATGTAGATGGAGGTGTATCTTTAATAGTATCAAATGAAGGTTTGTCATGTGGTCCCTGAGAGGATGTGGTAGGACCAATCATTTTGGAAAGTAGGGGATCAGACAATAATACTGAGTCCTGAGAAAGTGGTCCCTGACCCAGTAATTGTGAATCTAAGGTTGGTTGTACTTGTTCTTAGGGGTGGGACTTGGTTGAAAATACCGGATACCTGTTTTACTGGATATCGGTTCTTGGATTACCAGTTTATCGGATTAAAACCGGTATACCAGTACTGGTTTTTTTCCCATTGAAATCAATGGGGAAGTTTTCCCATTGAAATCAATAGGAGAAAAAAGTTTTTAAAAACACCCGAAATTACCTGTAATAAAGACAAAATGTAAAGAACAGATTCACTTGTTTCCTAACTACTACTAACCACCAGACTACACTTTGTGCCCAGTAGCCCCCACAGCTCCCGTAGCCCCCACGGCAGTGCCCACTACTCCTTTTTTTCTTTAAAAAATAGGGTTTTTTTCCCCACAGCACTCAGAAGTCAGATCTCACAGTAACTGCCAGTGGAGGACATTCTCACAGTGGCACGTGATGTCAGTCAAGCACACAGTTTGTAGTTTGCTACTAGAACTGCATCCCAAATCTACCGTCTTAGTTGACAACCACATATTCAATTGGTAATGCCAACAGTTCCAATGCCATTGACCACACAATGACCACCACCACAACAATCCCAACTCAATCCCCACAAATAAGTCCTCTCTCTCCCCATTTGACCATAGCCCCATGGGGACAGGGCTGAAATCAGCAATCCAGCAAGTGCAGTTTAGAGTTTACATTGCAGCAGTGGTTCCCCCCCACAACCATACCCCCAAAATAGATCACATTTCCATCGCCTACCTTTATTCTGAACTTCCGAATTCTCAATTTTCATGCCCTCCTTGGCCACCAGTAGTTTTCTGAAGGTGTAGGCTTTGGGACACAAGTCTTCCTTCAGGCCTGGAGAAGACAAGGAGGGGAAAGGATTTTGAAAAGAAAAAAAATTAGACCTGGCACAACCTCAGCAAGAAGCAAGCATGTATGCTCCTCCAACTTGGCCTGGCAACTGGGGCATCCCTCACCCCCAAACAGCAGATGGCACAAAATGGGTCACACAACAACCACAACCCTGACACAGCCACATTTCCACCTCCCCCATTGTCAGGGCCTCAAAAGCCTCATCTCGCATCCTCCAACATGGCCTGGCAACTGGGGCACCCCCACCCACAAAGATCAGATGGCACACACAACACAAGATAGACCTGGCACACTGGCACAGACACATCCCCCCCCATTGGCAGGGCTTCAAAAGCCTCAACCTGCATCCCCCAATATGGCCTGGCAACTGGGGCACCCCGAACCCTGAAAGATTAGATGGCACACACAACACAAGTTATACCGTAACACTGGCACAGCCACATTTCCCCCTCCCCCATTGGCAGGGCTTCAAAAGCCTCCACCACCCTGCATGCCTGTTGCTTGTCATGGCCTGGCCACATGGCATGAAGTCCCCCCCCCACATGGGATCCCACGAGACTAAGTTCCCATTCCATTTTTCCCCTTACCTAAGGGGCACAAGGGGGTCCTAATCCCATAAAACCACAAAGTAACTCATAACTTACCAACATTCAGATGCTCGCATGCCTCCAGCAGTCTGTGGCAGTCCTTTCAGATACCAAACCTGCTATAGAATGTCTTCCCAAGCCCAAGGGCCAGAAGGTCCCAGAAGGAAAAGAAAATCCTACATTACTATTGTCCAGTGGCCACTCCAGCCAGCCAAGTGCCCACCCCCAGTCACAGACACATCCCTACCCCCTCTAAAAAATCTTAGGAACCCTTCAGGATTGGATGCCTTTTTTGATTTAAAAAAAGGCAACCAATCCAAGGAAGGGTAAAAAAAGGGACCAAATGTAACAGTTTGCACCACAGGGAGGGATTCCACAAGTGCAAAACAAAAAAACAGTGCCCAACTGCCACAAAGTCATTAAAAAAAATCCGAGATCTGAGACCAATGCAAAAAATCCAGTAAGGCCAGAATTACCAGATCTTGGATTTAAATCCGGTACGGCTAAATACTAGCAATATTGGATCTTGGTGGATCCAGAATTCCCACCCCTACTTGTTCTGAGTGATGAGATCTGGCAGCTGATCTTGCAGGAGCATCTCGATGAGAATTTCTATGTCTGCAGGAGTCAGGAGACCTGGAGAAGGAGAATGGCATCTCTGTAAACAACATCTGGATGTACAGGAATAAGCAGCATAAGAGGTGTTGCAATGAAATCTGTGCCTATGGTCTAGATGCATGTGAAGAAACAATGCCTGGTGTAAATCCTGGCACTAGCCCATATCTGTAACCTGGTAAATGAGGGTGCTTGAATACTTCACAATCAACCATGTGTGGGGAGAAACGTCCTACTGACAGTTCCTCATACTCAGAATCAAGACATGAGGATCCTGAATGGATGATAGGAGTAGAAGGATTCAGGCTGTGAAGACTCTTTTACAGGCTGGGTGTGTCCCCCCCCCCCCAGTGCTTCCTTGGCACAAACGACTATGCAATTATTTTGTCCTGTGAAGTATGGGCGAAGTCAGTACTGCATCTAGTCAGGCTGTGAGGGGATCGTTGTAGCCTGGTGCCGGTGGTACCATCCACAACTGGAGCCTCGGTCACTGTGGCTTGAGTAGGAGCTGCAGTGGGTGACACAGTCACAGTCAGTCCAGTGAGAGGAACCGGCTCTTAGGCTAGGCTTTGAGTGAGTCACCCCAAGGGCAAGAGCCTGCTTCATCAAATTTAGTTGTAGCATTGCATATTGGTCTTTGGGCCGCCCACTGCACATGTGCACAGGTGGGGGCCTGGGGGTGTCCGTAGGAACACCGCAGGTCACCACCGGCAGTGGTGTGTGTGTGCCTGTGGGAACACTGCCATCAGTGGATGGGGGTGCATGCACGCTCCCACATTCCACACACCTCCACGCACGCATGGAGCAACAGGCTCCACATCCACCAACCGCAGGCGCACACCCATTCCCACCACCACCATCATAGCCCATTTGAAAAGGGTCTTTGATAGCCCTTGAAGAGAAGGGTTTACAAGTGTCACAATTAGCAGATAAGTGGCCTTCTCCTAAACAAATGAGGCACTTGTCATGTAAATCAGTGGCAGAGTATAAGGTTCTACAGCAGAGGTGGTGAAACATTTCCCTCCAGGGGGCCACTTTGAAAGCTTAGACAAGCTCTGAGGGCCACACAGAAGTTGGAGCAGAGATGCTTAAGGGATGCACTTAAGGAAAGGAGGGCCTAAATCATGGATTTGTGCCATGGAACTGTCCCCTCTCCTTATTTGCATGACCTCATATCTGATCCCTTTCCTTCAGCTCAGTTTTTCAGTGACTGGAGGTAAGAACTGAATCCAAGGGTCAGATCCAGGAAGTAGAACGGTGCCACATAAAAACCCACTGTGGACCACATTTGATCCCCGGGCCTGAGGTTCCCCACATTTGGGAGGCATGAGGATGAGGAAGAAATATTTACATAGAAATACCACACAAAAGACGAGAAAGGGAACAACTATCCACAATAAGTTGCTGGTGTTTTTTTTAATTATTATTAGTTTTTAAACTATATAATTGTTTAACTATTTAACTGGTAAACTAGAGAACTATAACTATTAAACTATCAAAACTAAGCTATATTAAGAACTATTGGCTAAGAAATATTACAAGGGTTTTTTTTATATATAAAGCATTTTCTTGGAACGGAGGAGGAGAGGAATTTGCTAGACCTGTCAGAGAAGAGCAGTTGAAAGAACTGGAGAGAGCAGGATGCTCCGCCGCTTACATAAACTTGCACTGGCGTGCTCACATAGGACCATGTGCCAGAAGAGAAGGGCTGTGTCTGTGTCTGTGTCTGTGTCTGTGTGTCTGTGTCTGTCCCTACTATGGAAACTGCTTTGAAAATTCCTGTGGGTTCATGCTGTGGAAGATGCATGCCAGAGATTGGGAATGCGCACAGTCACTTGAGGCGGAATCTCCAATTCAGTTGCAGATTGGTCAAAGCACAGAGAACAAAACTGAACAATTCTGACAGGAGGCACTGGAGTGGGGTTCACAGGCACTAGGGGGAGGTTAAGGTGTGGGCTATTTGCTTAGATGGTTAGTGATTGGCTCAGAAATGGGTAAACAACTAACCTGGAATAAAATGGTACCCTCGGCAATATAGAAGCAAATAAATAGTCTGGAATTCCATACATGACCAGTAGAGGAAGCAGCTGGTTGTCACAAGTGTGTAGGGAAGAAGCCCTGGACTGCCCAGTGTCACACAGGGGACAGGAATCCTGGAGCCACAGGGTGAGTCCCTTGAATGGGGAAGGAATAGAAAGCAACCAACTCTGCATGTTAGCTTTGGAAGAAGGGAAGGAGAGGATTGCCACCTCCAAGATCTGGGTGTGGAGATGTTTTTGTTGCCTCACGTGCAAGACTGGCTCCTGAAGCGAGTCAGGGACCCTAACTCAGTAGAAGCTATCCCTTAGACCCCCTTCTTGGTCAGGACATCCTTCCTGTACCGCTGTACTCCAAGCGGGAGACACCATTCCTCTCCTCAAAGGAAAGATTAAATCCTCACCTTTTACCAAGGATTCCCCTCCATCCAATCTTTTCCATAGCTTTGTTTTTGTTGTTTTTTCTCAAGATTTCTCAGTCAAAGAAAGGTAAAAGTACTTTCTGTCACAAATCACTTTTTTTCTCCTGAAAGATTTTGTCAAAAATGTTCTCTGGCCCCTTTATTAACCGGCAATTTGGTAATGCACAGGAATTTAGTATTTCATCTTTCATAGCCATCCTCTAACTTTGAGTCCCCCACCCCTTCAATTTATTTCTTGTAGCTGAGCCCCCTCCTCACACCAAATACACATACATACACTTTGCTTCCTCTCTTCCTCAGTCCTTTCCCACCTTGGTTTGAATTGTATTGGATTTATCTACACATGGTTTAAAATTGTATTCTTCGTTTTATATATAATTATCATCATATCTACCTTTGTATTTTTTTAAAAATGGTTGTACATAGTATAGTTATGTTTTAGCCACGTTTGTCAGCATTTTTATGATTATATTTCAAATTAGTAAATAGATTTTCAAATTAGTAAATACATCTTGTGATTCATTTGGGATAGTAGCTTGTTTTTTTGTTGTGCATTAATTAAAGGGGAAACTGATATACTTGAATCTCTGTTCGATAACACAAAGACCAAAACTATTGCCAAAATTCAATTCTTGAAATATTTTTGCTCAATTTTCAGCACTTGGCAACCAAAGTGTGTCAAACTCCAAAAAATGTAATATATATTTTTCTTTATGACCTCTAATCTACCCTGATCTCATAGAAAACAGTGGAATATAAATTTAATTGAAAAATATATGTGATGGAACCCACATTATAGTCTTATCTTGAAACCTTTGCCCAACATGTTTTTTTTAAAAAAACAAAATGCTCTTCTTTCCTACATATATCTGTATAAAACTGTAACCCCCTTAACCCCCAGGCTGTTCATGAGACACTTTGTAAATAAGTCTTAATAAATTGCTAATTAGAACATTGCAGTGAATAGATTAATTGCTAGTTATGTGAACTACACAGTTTACATCCAAGAAAGACATTTTACACCCACTTTAGAGTTTACACCCAAAAAATATATACCTTTTCTAATTTGAAACTTTTTCTGAGAAGCAGACAAAAAAACCCCACTGATCCAGCCCCAATCACCAAACCACTTACTTTGGAGGAGTAGCCCCACTGATGCCCCTAAGTGGTTAGTGGATTGTGACTGCAGTAGTAAAGGATTCAGGAGAAGAGGGCAGAGGGTTCTGCAAATAAAGAATTCAAAATGAACAGCAACAAAACTCAAGATCAGATGACCTATCCTGGATTCCAGTAATATTTAATATTGCGACACCGAGGTATTAAAGCATGTAAAAAAAAGAATCCTCGATGTCTACCACATGTTACTTATGTAAGTTTAGTATTTATGAATTCTGGGGTAGAAAAATAAGATAAAAATGGACAATGCATAAAGCATAAAACCACCGATAACATCAGCCTTAATGATAATCACAGCAGCATTCAACAGGATCTCATAAAATTTAGATAACCTTGATGTGCATCACACAGAGAACACTGAAAGGTGAGAGATCCATCAGTGTCGCCAGGATGGCGGATCATAGGTTTTACTGCTGCTGAAATTTTTGCTTTGTGAATGGGGGACGGATGTAGTTTGACACTGAACTGGAGCATTTGATTGTCATTTTCAAGCCTTCCGAGAAAAACCAAATAAGCAAAATGATGCAGGACAAAAAGAAGAAAAGTTGAGAATTATTTCCCCCCTCACTTTATCATGTTGTAAAGCCCTTGTTAGGAAAAGGGAAAGGGCCAAGGGATCCAAGGGGAAACAATCAAGCGTACTCCAAGCACTAGGGCAGTATAACTGGAGAAAAAGGTCCCTCAGGGTCTTATAGTGGCGTTGGGTATTAGCTTCAAGAGCTAGCCCTCGCCGAAGCTCATCACAGGGACTGGCGACATGAGTACTGCCCACTCTATGATCAGCACGCACCCAAGTGTACAGGGATAAGGTGGGGGGGTCAGTGGTGGTTAAGCAGGGCAAAAGGGTCCTGGGACCCTGGGAGAACAACCCAGGAGGGGGGATCAGGGCTTTCACACAGGATCAAGGGGGGGCAAGGATAGGTTCAGGGAATAGACGCACACACTGTACACCCAGCTCCTAATACTAAACAATCACCCAGGCACTCACCAGTCACACTCCACACTCTCTCACAGTCGTCCTCGCCTCACAAGCTCTCTGTTCAATCACCGCTCCTCGCTACACTTTGGGGCCAGTCTCACGGCACAAGTCCAATCACCAGAAATGTAACCCTGTCTCTCCGGGGTTTCAATAGGGTGTGGTCTGGTCCGGGCCTGCAGCTGTGCGGAGCGTCGGGGCTGCACTTCCAGGTTAATATTGCACATGTGCATTGTGTTCGGGATTGCCGGGCTACCCAGGGACGCTCCTTCCCCCGACTCCGCCCCTCCACTGCTAGCGTCGGCGGAGGGGCAGCACGCTGAGCCTGCCTCCAGCTCCATCGGAGCCCGCAAGGTCCGATGTGGCCGTGCCGGCGCGGCCATCCCCCTCTACCTCTCCAGGATCTGACAGTACCCCCCCTTCCAGGGTGGTGCCCACGCGGCTCCCACGAGCGATCAGCAGGGCCATAGCCCTTCCAATCCACGAGGTAATAGAGTGTACCTCGCCGCCAGCGTGAATCCAGGATGGCCTCAAACTCAAATTTGGGCGGACCAGCAACTACAGATTCCACAGGTGGTCTAGGAACCTGTTGAGGGAAGACCAGGGGATACGCTGCCTTCAGGAGGGAAACGTGAAATGAAGGATGTATTCTCACAGAGGGAGGAAGTTGTACCTGGAAGGTGATGTCATTAATTTTTTTTGAAAAAGGAACCGGCCGATAAAGCGCATATCTAGTTTAGCTGATGGGCAGGTTGTTGGGTAGTGTCTGCGATTGACCCACACTAGATCTCCTACCTTAAAGTCCAGGGCCGGTCGCCGATGACGATCGGCCTGTTGTTTATATTGCTGTCGGGCCTGACTCAGTGAATGTTGTGCTTGGCGGTCGGCTTGGTGGATTCTCTGTACCATTGCCCCAGCGGCAGGAACGTCCACATCAGTAAGTTCCGGGAAGCAGACACGGGGGTGATAGCCGAAGGTTACAAAAAAGGGCGAATGACCTAGAGACATATTAGGAGCATTATTGTAAGCGATTTCGGCAATGGGAAGAAATTGGGCCCAATCGTCTTGTAGGTAATCACAATAGCAATGGAGATATTGTTCTAATGATTGGTTGATGCGTTCGACTTGGCCATTTCCCTGGGGGTGGTACTCCATGGTTGGGCTCAACTGAAGCTGCAACAAAGGGAACAGCATTTCCAAAAACGTGATACAAATTGCACACCTCGATCAGTTATTGTTTCCCTGGGGAGGCTATGCAATCTTACAATGTTCTGTAGGACAAGTTGTGCAGTTTGGGCAGCAGTGGGTAACCCTTGGCACTGAATAAAGTGTCCTAATTTGCTAAAATGATCAATGACTACCAAAATAGTTGTAAAGGAATTGGAGGGGGGTAATTCAACAATAAAGTCCATTCCTATGCGCTTCCTAGGGCCCCGAGGGGCCTCACTTACTTGCAATAACCCCTGGGGTCGCTGACGCGGCACCTTGGTGCGGGCACACATGGTGCATCCTTTTACATACCAGGTGACATCCGTTCGGAGCATTGGCCACCAGTAGTGCCTTTGGATCAAACGAAGAGTATTACATTGGCCAGGGTGGCCAGCTAAGGGGGCATCATGGTGAGCCCACAATATTCCACGACGTTCCTTCTACGGGACGGCTATCCGGTTCTGAAAGTAAAACAAGTGGTGATGTTTTTGTAGACGAAGGTCCCCCTGCATCTCCGGGTCATGGGCGGAGCGCACCCATAGCCGTTCCAAAGATGGTTTCCACGTTGCTGCAAAGACTTGGGTTGGTAACAACAAGGTCCCGCGATCAGCAGGGGGTTCTTCGGAATCTTGACATCGAGACAAGGCATCCGCTAGCACATTCTGGTGCCCCGGACTATATTGAATACAGAATTGAAATCGGGCGAAAAACAAGGCCCAGCGGGCATGTCGAGCGTTGGTAATCTGAGCTTTTTTGGAGAAATGTGAGATTTTTATGGTCTGTAATCACAGTGATCGGGTAGCGGGCACCTTCTAAATGGTGCCGCCATGCCTCAAATGCGCCTTTAATGGCCAATAATTCCCTGTGGAGAACGGTATAGTTCTGTTCTGCACTCGTAAGTTGACGTGAATAGAATGCGCAGGGTAACAGGGGGCTCCTGTTAGGGCCAGATTGGAGATGTACGGCGCCAATGGCCATACTAGAAGCGTCTGTTTCAATAGTGCAGGGGAAAGATGCATCAGGGTGCTGTAGGAGGGGGGCCTTGGTGAAGGCCTTCTTTAAGACCTCGAAGGCTTTCTGCTGGTCTTTTCCCAAGGCAAACGGGGTTCCCTTTTTTAACAGGCGTGTAAGAGCAGTGGTTAATTGGGTATAGTCAGGGATGTATTGGCGGTAATAGTTAGTGCTACCGAGGAATCTTTGTTGTGCCTTCACATTACTCAGAGGGGCCCATACCTCGATAGCTTGAATCTTTTGTTGTTCCATCTCTATTCCTTGTGGGGTAATCACAAACCCTAGGAAAGGGACGGAGGAGACATGAAATGTACATTTTTCTAACTTACAGAACAACTTATGTTGGCGGAGCCGTTGGAGCACGATCCATACATGCTGGACATGTTCTTACGGGGTTGTGGAAAAAATTAAGATATCTAGATATATAATCACAAAAATATCAAGAATGTCATGAAACAAATCATTCATTAAATGCTGAAACGTGGCCGGGGCATTGGCCAAGCCGGACGTCATCACCAAGTATTCAAAGTGCCCGTAAAGAAAGGCCGTTTTCCACTCGTCCCCAACCCGAATTCGCACTAAATTATATGCTCCACGCAGGTCCAATTTGGTGTAAATTTGGTGTAAATTTGGGCCCCCTGTAACCTGTTTAATATCTCGGGAATGAGTGGTAAGGGATACCGGTTTTTAATAGTGATGAGGTTGAGCCCCTGGTAATCTACACATGGGCGAAGGCCCCCATCCTTCTTGGGCACAAAGAAGATGGGGGCCCCAGCAGGGGAGACTGAGTGGCGTATAAATCCCTGTTGCAACTGTTCCTCAATATACTCTTTGAGGATCTTGAGCTCTGGGTCATCCAGAGCATAAATCCGCCCATATGGGGGTTCAGTTCCGGGGAGAAGGTCTATGAGGCAATCATAGGGTCAGTGAGGGGGGAGGGCCACGGCCTCCTGTTCACAAAATACATCATCAAAATCAGCATAAACTGCAGGGAGCTTCTTTGAGGCCACACTAGTGGCTAGGGCCCCCTCCAATCTAGGCATGGGTCCCGGAGGTGTCGGGCAGCAATGTGTAATACAGTGCAAGGACTGGAAGTCCACGGTGCCCTTAGCCCAATCAATTTGGGGGTTATGCTTTTGAAGCCAGGGTAGGCCTAATACGATAGGGAACAGGGGGGTCTGTACTATATCAAACTGGAGCTTTTCATTATGTTCCCCGATCTGACACAACAACGGCTGAGTACAATATTTGATGGGACCTGATGCTAGAGGGGAGCCATCAATAGAATGAATCCCCTCGACACAAACGTGTGGCTGAACCAGAAGACCCCATAACTGCACCATTGCCCCATCAATAAAATTGCCTGAGGCGCTGGAGTTGACCAAGGCACGCCTCACTAGAGAGTGCGCGGAGCTCCAGGTGAGGTTAAGAATCACCTGGAGGTGTCCCGGTTGGGGGGTCAAAATAACCGAATTCAGGGGAGCAGAGGAAGTGCTTACCGAGGTACCCCCTGTTCGTCTCGGCCCCGGAAGTTTCCCGCCTCTCGGCGAAAGGGAGGTAACTGGGGGCAATTTCGGGCAAAGTGAGAGGCCCCTCCACAATAAAAACATAAGCGCCCTTGGTGACAGCGTTCCTTTTCCTCAGGGGGAAGGGGTCCTTGCGACACCCCCAGATGCATAGGCTCTCCCTCATCAGTCCTGGGGGCTTCAGGCCATACCAGAGGCAGTATATAACGCCGTGGGGGCATGCCTCGGCTTCCTAAAAGCTCCCGTCGGCGTTCTGCTAATCTCTCATCTATTTGGATGGCCAGGGTTACCAACTCGGCCCATTTTGTTGGAAGGGCCACATATGCCAACTGATCTTTGATCTCCTCGCTCAATCCTTTTCGGAACATTACCTTGAGTACGTTATCAGGCCACCCCAATTCCACTGCTAACTGCTGAAAATGGGTGACGTACTCTAGCAACGATCCCCATCCCTGTTTTAATTCTAGGATTGCGGTCTCCGCATCCCTTACTTGATGAGGGTAATCAAATGAAAAGGTAAATTCCCTTTTGAAGGCAGCATAATCCCGAATCAGGAGGTCTTGGCTTATTAACAAGGGGGTAGCCCAGGACAGGGCTAACCCCTCTAAATGCCCTAAAATAAAGGAGACCTTGGCTTGATCAGCTCTATAGGTCTGGGGCTGTACGGAGAAAGCTAGTTCGCATAAGGCCAAGAACCCTCGGAACATTTTTCGATCCCCATTAAATTTTGCAATATTGGGCCCCTTGGGTTCTTGAGGTGTAAGGCCTCCTGTAAATCTCAGAGGTTCATTGCTAAAGATTGTATAGCATGAGTCACCCCAGAGCCCTATGCTCCTGTGGGATCAACCTCCATAGGAGGGGTCACGGTGGGTGTACCCCCCGTAACCCTATCCCCAAAAGGGGGGGTATCTACAGGGGTCTTTCTTCTAGCTCCTGGAGACTACCTATCCACACCCATAGCCCCAGCCTCCATGTTAAGGCTGGAATAGGGGAACAATGTTAGGAAAGATGCTGGTGATACTGTTAGGAATAGGGAAAGGGCCAAGGGATCCGAGGGGAAACAATCAAGCATACTCCAAGCACTAGGGCAGTATAACTGGAGAAAAAGGTCCCTCAGGGTCTTATAGTGGCGTTGGGTATTAGCTGCAAGAGCTGAAGTTCATCACAGGGACTGGCGACCTGAGTACTGCCCACTCTATGATCAGCACGCACCAAAGTGTACAGGGATAAGGTAGGGGGGGGTGAGGGTAAGTGGTGGTTCAGCGGGGCAAAAGGGCCCTGGGACCCCGGGAGAACAACCCAGTAGGGGGGATCAGGGCTTTCACACAGGATCAAGGGGGGGGGGGCAAGGATAGGTTCAGGGAATACACGCACACACTCTACACCCAGCTCCTAGTACTAAACAATCACCCAGGCACTCACCAGTCACACTCCACACTCTCTCACAGTCGTCCTCACCTCACAAGCTCTCTGTTCAATCACCGCTCCTCGCTACGCTTTGGGGGCAGTCTCACGGCACAAGTCCGATCACCAGCAATGTAACCCTGTCTCTCCGGGGTTTAAATAGGGTGCGGTCTGGTCTGGTCCTGCAGCCATGCAGAGCGTCGGGGCTGCACTTCCGGGTTAATGTTGCGCATCTGCATTGTGCTCAGGGTTGCCGGGCTACCCAGGGACGCTCCTTCCCCCTGACTCCACCCCTCCACTTCTAGCGTCGGCGGAGGGGCAGCACGCTGAGCCCGCCTCCAGCTCCGTCAGAGCCCGCAAGGTCCGATGCAGCCATGCCGGCGCGGCCATCCCCCTCTACCTCTCCGGGATCTGACAGCACTCTGAGTGCCTCGCCTCCCACTTGTAGGACACTATAGAAATAAAATTATTATTATTCATTATTATGGTGTGATGAAAGAATACTTGCACACAGAAAGTGAACTACTCTTTCAGATAGTTATTAGTCATTCTTGGTAAAAACTTTTCAACAGAAAAGTTTCAGATCAAATTTGACATGAAAAATGTCAAAATGAATGAATGAATGAATAAATAAATAAATAAATTTATTTGAAATCAGCCTTCCAGCCATATCAAAGTACTTCACAGGTCAAAATACATGTAAAACTGTACTATACCATAAATAGGTTATCTGAATAGTTACCAGGATTCTAATCTGAATATCCTACTTCCCATCTGAAGGTGGAACGGCCAGACACATGCTCCCATGCACATTGGAGCACCCACTCATGGCCAGGCATGGGGCACTGCTGGGAAATCTGGAGTGCTTTGTGCAGGGCAGGGCAAATGGATGCATGGCAAGGGTGGCCACAGAGCCCTTGCCCGTATGAATGGAGGCAGCCAGCCAGCCAGACTACCACACAAGTCTGCCGCACACATGCAGGCTCATGGCCCTGAAGGCCAGAGCAGCCCCATGGCTATTCACAGTCTGGCCAGATTGTCTGCTTGGCCTTTGCTACAAATTCCTTCCACCGTTCACTCTCCCTGATGATTATTGGCACTTGGCTTACTTTGCACTTTTCTCTCTTCTGTCCACATTTTGTGAGTGGTGTTTTTGGATTCCTGTGTCCCCCACCTGATATGCGCCTCTGTGGTTGAGGAGGACTAGCAGGGGCTTCATGAACACCCCAGATCATGAGCAGGACGGGGTTAAAAGTTGCTGTGGTTTCTTGGTTTCTGTGACTGTGCATTTTGGCAGGAGGCAGGCTACTGGGTGGGGCTTGGGGAAGGGCTTTCCATGTGCTGTGTTTCCAGAGCTGGTCCATGGCAGCTGCCTGAGTGTCCACGGTAGTCTAACTGGGAGCCACTCATTTGAATCACTCCCCATGTGCTCCTTCTGCATGGGTGCTTCATGGCAGAGCCACTCAGCAACAACAGACCCATGCATCACCTTGCTCATTTGAAAACACCTTAAGTTAAGTGATGGTGGTGGAAAAATAAACAAAAACATTCACACTTCCTCTATAATTTTCTCATTATCCATTATTTCTTCCCAGACTGCTGCTGCTAGCTGAAAAATTCAAAACCCTAGTCATGTCTCATAATGTTCTAAAATTTACATTGATCCAGCCAGGAACAGACACAATGCAATGTTGTTAACCAGCCAACACAACTTAAAATTTGGATACCAAAAATTAAAAGTTCACAACAGAGTAGAAAACTTGGAGCCAAATATTCTTAAGTGTGAAGGATGAGTAAAATTACTACTACTAATCATTTTTATAGTGCTACTAAGCATACACAGCGTGTTACAGTCACAGATTTTGGAGACAGCTCCCTGACCCGTGGACTTGCAATCTAATATGGACAAGGGTGAGAGAAACACAGGGACAGACAGACACACACACACTTCCATTTTACAAATGGGGAACTGATGCTGAGAGATTGTGACATGTCTAAGGCCACCCATTGAGATCATGGCTAGGGAAGGATTTGAACAGGGGAATAGCTAGGTTGGGCACACGTTCAAGAAAAGGACTCCCCCCATCACTATTCTCTCCCTGTCCCACCTCTTCACTCTTTTCTCCTTCCAGAACCTCTCCCTCCCTCCACTTGCTGCACCTGAGCCCTGGAGGCTGCTGCTGCACTGCCTGTCTTGTGCTGCCACTGGTGCTTGCTCCGTCCTGTGCTGCCTATCAGGTTGATTTTAATTCTCCTCAGCTCAGTCTCTGTCAGGCTGTGCCGCAACAGGACAGGATTTGAGGGGGCCCCTCCCAGTTTGGGCCCTGGAACAAATGTCCTTCCTGTCCCTATGATAGCTGTGCCCCTCAGCCACCTGTATTATTCCACTTCTATTATTATTATCATCTTGTGATATATGCCCGACAAGCCATCTTTAAACAAAAGGCTCCGAAACTGTAGATCAAGATCTGAAGTGGAGGTATGTCATCTCCAGGAGAATATATGACTCTGAATCATCTCTTTGTTGCTATACGAGACCAGGACATAAAATATTTAAGTCTCAGAGTGGGGTCACATGGGGGAAAAATGTCTGGAAGCCACACCGTGCTTGGAAGGACCACTAACTTGGGTTCTGGCAAACTCACAAATGGGAAAAAAAAGAAAACCTGCTTAAATTACTTTCCAAGGTAGTGTTTTTCCTCCTTTCCCCCTCCTACCCTCAAGTTCCAGTGTTGGTGCGTGTAGCAACAAGCTTAACTGCTGGGGCAGAGCACAGGGAGGAAGGTAGTTCCTTACGCAGTCACAATAGATGTACTTGCTAATGCAGCCTGTTGAGAATCAACATATATCAGCCTCGCCAAACCGCTACAATTCTAATGGATTAAGTGATCTTCCCAGCCACATCAACATAGCTATTAATATAATCCAGGCTTCATTATATTACAACTGAAATAGATGAGGTAAAACACTAAAGTTTGTACTTGTTTGTTTTGCTTTAAACAGTTCTGTTTATCTTAATTATATTTTAACAGGTAACCCAGTCAGTTGAGAAACCCTTATGAATAATAAATTTAGAAAGAAAACAGCACCAGACTAAGAACTAAATGCACAGCAGCAGCAGTTTTACTTTACTCCTGCTTCCATTAACTCCTTAAGTAGACATTTCACTCCCCCTTCTCACAAGCTCCTTGTGGGGTTAGGGAGAGCAGTGCCCCATCTCAGTTATAATGCCCAAGAGATAAGCAAAGCATAGTGCTGCCGAACTCTTTTTTATTAGAATACCTACAATCTAGGCCCCAGATTTTAAATGAAAGTGAAATAGGTTGGCAAATCCCTAATCTTTTAAAACTTAAGGTCAAGTAGTTACAATCAAACCTTATCTGACTTCAGGAATAAACTGGGGTGGGGAACCTCAGGCCTGGGGTCCAAATGTGGCCCGCAGCAAGGTTTTATGTGAGCCCTTTCCACTTCCTGGATCTGGCCCCTTGAATCCAGTTCCTACCTCCAATCACTGAAAAATTGAGCTCAAGGGAAGGAAGCAGAGATGAGGGCATACAAACAAAGATAGTGGTCAGTTCCATGGCACAGATGTACAATTTGGACCCTCCTTTCCTTGAGTGCATCCCTTAAGCACCCCTGCCCCAACTTTTATGTGGCCCTCGGAGTTTGTGCAAGCTTTCAAAGTGGCCCAGCCACTGCCGGGAGGGAAAAGGTCCCCCAACATTGGTATAAACAGACAGTATTCAGACTCAAATTTTGCCTGTTAAGATGATTAACGTGTCTGGCTTACATCTATTACAAATGTGACACCATACAGGAACATGATAAGTTGCGCTTACTTGGGGTGATTCCCTGTGGTAATGGTACCTCCTTAAATTTGATTAAATGAAATTATTTAAATTTCCATATATTCAGAGGGGCAGTCAGTCTAAATGGCCATAGGCAGTGCCCAGATGCTTTGTCATGGACATCATGGTGAGACAGCTAGCAACTGAAGAGACTTACAACACACAGTTTGAAAGTACAGGCCTCCTAACGGATACAGCACTCTCCCCACAACCACTACCTCGAAGACACAGTATTGCCCCTTAGTTTTTAGGGAATCTTGTTGCAGCCTTGTAACGGCTGGTATCTAAGCAACTTTGCCCTGGATTTCACAGCATTTGTGATTAGCATAGGACTAAATATGGAATGGATCTGGATCGAATTTAAGTTTGGTTTGAAAGTTTGGTGCGGTCGACCGAAGTATTCGAGTTCGTTCCGAACTCCGAACTTCAGAACTGCATTCGCACATCCCTAATGGGAACCAATGTGGAGAGATATGGGGGAGCAATTCCATGAAGAGCCTTGCAGGTAAAGACAAGGAGGACAAGCTTTGGGGCAATGGTACCTTTATTGAATGATAGGCATCATTGCCTCCTTTATGGAGGAGGGGATGACAGCCACCCTCAAATTTGTGGAATTCTACCCGGTCCTCAAGAAACCTTCTCTTTATGGAGTGCGTGCCAATTATCACTCAGTCTCCCATCGGCCTTTCTTAGGGAAGGTGATTGGGAAGGCTGCGGCAGTGCAGGTGCAGAAACTCCTTGACTCAAACAATATCTTGGAGAAATTCTAGTCAGGATTCCAGCCTTCCCACAGGTTAGAGACTGCACTTGTCAGGGTGATGAATGATCTGCTGATCATTTTATATCAAGGAAAGGTGGCCATCTTGGTCATGCTGAACCTTAAAGCAGTATTTGATATGATTGACCATGAGTTGCTGGTTCAGAGTATGAGGGATATTGCTGGAATGATGGAAGCTGTCAGTCAGTTTCAGTCATTCCTGGAAGAACTGCATCAGTTGGTGATGATGGATGGATGTGTGTCTTAGTTGAACTGTGGCATTTCTCAAGGCTCTATTCTCTCATCCATGTTGCACAAATGTATACGCCTGAGGACGCCTGAGGACACCACGACCCTCCTGGAGGGTTGCCTTTTCTGACACCCGAGTTCCAGCGACTAGCGAACCAGGAACTGGTGAGGTTGCAGTTCATCTGCATACAGTCCCAGCTGCCTTGGCTGTCAACCCCTGAGGATGCCGCAACCCTCCTGGAGCTTGGCTTTTCTGCCGCCTGAGTTCCAGCAACCAGCGAGTCAAAAGGCACGTGCCGTAAGATCACTCACGAGCAGAATACTATAACAGCAGCTAAGGGTAAGCTTAAGGGTACTTCTACCACCTGGTGGCTCCTCAGTGGCCAGTAGATCAGCCACTCTCCACTTCATTCTTCTCTGTCTCTACTCTATTACTTATCCTCCCCACCATCATGCCTGTCCTAATCTCTCATCTTCCCTCTCCCTCCTTCTCCCCCTTTCCCCTCTCCCCCCACCTCTTCCTTCATCTACTTCTTTTCCCCCTGCTCCTTCCTCCCTACCAGCTCATCACTTCTCTCCAACCTCCTCACACTTCCTCCTCCCCCTTGGCTACCTTCCCCTCCTGCTCCTCCCCCACCCTCCCTATCTCTCACCTGCCCCACCGCCCCCTTTCTCCCAATCTTATCCCCATTCCCATTCCTTGCCTTCCCCCGGATCAGCTCCCATTCTCCTGATCCCTTTGGAACTGTCACTTCTCTGCCAATAAAGCACCCTACATCCATGATCTCTTACTCTCCCACTCCCTCCAGCTCCTTGCCCTTAATGAAACTTGACTATGAAATTTCTGCTTTCAGTGCTTCTTTCTCCACCACCCTTGACTCCCTTGTCCCCCTCTCCTCCCACCCTACCCACTCCCCAAACCCCCATCCTTGGCTCACCCCCACACAGTTGACACCAATCCAGGCATATGCTGGCGGGGATGTGGGGAACAAGGCACATACCTGCACTGCTGGTGGAACTGCCCAGGGTGTAATCTCTCTGGCGTATAATTTGGTTTTATATGAAAAAAGCTACCGGCATTGAATACCTTTCTGCCCAGAATCAGCACTTTTGGGGTTATACCCAAATATACCGCTGCTAAACTACCATCAGGATACCTGCAAAATAATGACTCTCTCCAGAATAAACGTCATTGCCCAAAACTGGAAAACTGCAAGGGACATTTTGGAGATGGCATGGCTGAAGCACATGTGGTACATGTACTCTATGGAAAAACTAGCAGCCATGCAGTAGAACAAATGCAAGAAATTCACAACCAAATGGTTCACGTGTATAGAGGTCATCCAAGGAACTACTCTTAAAGAAGAATTTAAGTCATATTTGGTGGACTACACAGTATGAAACTTGAAAAGTAAAGTGAGTACTTATGCGGAAAAATCCAGAATCTTGGCACATGTTTGATTGTCTATTTGTCTTTGTTGTTTATGTTATGAATTTTACAATAAAATAAAACAAATTACAACCTCTTCTCTTCCTACTACCTCCCCTCTCCCTCCTCCCCCTCCTTCTCTCCTGTCCTCCTTCTCTCCCACCTCTCCTGAGGAAATCTCCCTGCTCTCCTCCTCCAACCCTTCCATTTGCCCCCTTGACCCCATCTCCTCATGCCTCCTGACTTCCATTGTTCCCAGTTACCCCTTCCCTCCTGCACATCTGTTACCTAAGGTCTGTGTACTCATATCCTCACCACATGGACCAACCAGCCATCATTCTCGATGTAACCAAGCCAAGCGCGTGCATCTGGGACCTCGCATATTTGTGAATGTTACATTCCTTGTCTTTCCCTCTGTTCCCCTTCCTTCACCCCCCCCATCCCCCCACCCCCATCTCTCAGATTGTAAGCCCTAGGGCGGGGACCGTGTCTACTCAATTACTTTGTAAAGCATCAGGTACATTGCTTGTGCTATACAAATGTTTGCTAACTAAATAATAAATAATAATAATACATGCAGACCTTTGGAGATATTATGACCAAGCACAGGGCTGAGTATCATCAACACGCTGTTGATACACAACTGTATATCTCTTGTCCCAGCTTGCTATCTCGGACTTTTCCCTGGAGGAATGCTTGAATAAGATAGCCAGCTGGATGCAGCACCACGTGCTCAATCTGGGGAACACTGAGATGATGATGGTGGGGAAGGGTTGCTAATATGATGCTCTTGCCTCCCTTGGGCCTCTGAATGTGGATGGGATCCGGGTGGAGGTAGTGGGCCAGGTAATGGAATTTGACATCATTTTCAGTCATGCTCTGTCTGTGAAAACTCATGTGTCTTACATGGCTCCGAAAGGTATCTTTCAGCAATTTTCATAACCTACACCCATATTTATCCCAGGTTAACCTTGCCACAGTGACCCATGCCCTTTTAGGAGCCACTGCAGGTTCCCCATAAAGTAGTCTGTCAACTTACCCTTTTAAGTTTTAAAAAATTGGTTTTATACTTTTTAATATTTTGTATTTTAAAACTTTGTATCACTGTAAAGCACTCCAAGTTCCATTTAAAGGCTGGGGAGTACCATAGAAATAAAAATTAGTATTACCACTATGGAGTGCGTCCACCTTGTGCTTGAGGCTTTTGATCCTGCTGGCGTCCTGCTACCAACAATCCTGCTATCAGATTTATTGCCTTGTGTGTCTTCAGAATGCATGTCGACTCCCGAGGCTGGCTCTGTTTTAGCCCAGATTATAACTGACTAGAGGTATGAAACTGGTCACACTTTGGACTTGATATTCTGTACTGGCCTGGGAACACGGGTCAGATGACTGGGGCATCATCAAGCCACTTATGATCAGATCTTTACCTTCTGAAGTTCTTGGAAGGGATCTGCAAGATTGTTTTGAGTGGTTTTCTTTATTTCATAACGAGGAAGAGTCAACATGGATTTAGCAAACGGAAGCTGCACAAAATCTATTGGAATTTTTGAGCATGTAAATAAACATGCAGATAAGGGTTAACTGGTCGATATAGTGTATCTGGATTAAGAACATTTTTTTATATATATATAAAACTCAGATTAAGAACATAAGTAGTGCCATACTGAGTAAGATCAATGGTCCATCAAGGCCAGCATCCTGTTCTCCTACAGTGGCCAATCTCAGTAGTATGGGAGAATAACCAAAAGTCACAATGGGCAATGCATTACCCGTCGTTCACTCCCAGCTCCCAATAGTAAGAAGTTCATCCCGTAAGCTACCTGGTAAATAGTCATTAATGGACCTATTCTCTAAGAACTTATCCAGTCCTTTTTTAAACCCAGTGAAACTGCTGGCCATTACAACGTCCTCTGGAAACAAAATCCATACGTTAATTATACATTGAGTGAAAAAGAAGTTCCTTTTATTTCTTTTAAATCTGCTGGCAGCTAATTTCATGGAGTGTCCCCTAGTTCTAGTACTATTTGAGAGGGAAAATAACTGTTCCCTGTCTACTCATTCCATACCACTCAAGATTTTATAAACCTCTATCGTGTCCCCTCTCAGTCTTCTCCTTTGCTAAGCTGAAGAGACCCAGTTTGTCAAGCCTCTCTTTGTACAGAAGCCGTTTCATGCCTTGATCATTCTCGTTGCCCTTCTCTATCTTTTCTAGTTCAGCTATGTCTTTTTTGAGGTGGAGTGACCAGAACTGCACACAATATTCCAGGCAAGGTCGCACCATCAATTTGTATAGAGGCATTATGACATCCTCAGTTTTAGTCTCTATCCCTTTGCAAATAACTCCTAATATTCTGTTTGCTTTTTTGGCTGCTGTTGCACATTGGGCTGAGGATTTCAGTGTATTCTCCACAATCACTCCCAGATCCTTTTCCTGAGTGGTAACTCCTATCTTAGTACCCAGCATCTTCAAAAAGCATTGTTAACGTCCCTCACGACAGACCCTTGAGGAAATTAAATAGTTATGGGATAGAAGGTAGTGTCCTATCGTGGATTGGTAATTGGTTGGGGTTGGACTATTGGCAAAATCCTGGTTCTCTATCTGTTTTCTACCGGTTCTCTTGATATCAGATTTTTAACATTGCAGTTTTCCCCACAATGGGGAAAACCGCAATGTTAAAAAATTGATAAAAAAACAAATGTAAGAGATCCAATATCGCCGAGAACCGAGAAAACAGATATCAGATTAATCAGATATAGCCATTATCAGCTCTTCACTGTTCTCAGAAAAACCAAGAGTCCCATCCCTAGTAACTGGTTAAAGGATAGGAAGCAAAGAGGACAGTTTTCGCAATGGAGAAATGTAAATGTGGTGTGTCCCTGGAATCTGTACTGAGACTGGTGTTGTTTAATATATTCATTAATGATGTGAAAAGTGAATAAAGTGCGAAGTGATCAAATCTGCAGATTATACAATAAAACCCTAGCAGACTGAGGAATTACAGGAGAATCTTTTGAGACTCACCAACTAGATGAAATTTAATGCTGACAAATGCAAAGTGATGCACCTATTTGATTTTAAATTAGGGGTTACCACTCAGGAAAAGGATGTTGTCATCAATAGGTGTCTCCAGATGGACACAGAGCCTGGCCATCCCCAGAGCTTCTGGGGGTGCTGTGAGATCCGGCAGTTTCCCTGGGCCATGATCCACCCATGCAGTGCACCACCCCACACCATGAAGTTGTGGCCTCTCAGCCAGTGCTCTAAGCTGGCAGCTGCAACTCCATGGTGCTGACCAGGGCAAAGGGCGGCTGGGCATGGAGCTGCAGTGTGGGTCAGCACAACAGATGGACAGCAGCTCCTCTTCTGGCTGGTGCCCCAAGCTTGGCCAGAGCTCTCTGGGGTGTTCCAGAGCACCACTGGTGGGGCTGCCCCGGAGCAGTCACAGCCCTCCTCTGCTTGTACATCTGCAGAGAGGGTGGCTTTTCATGGACTGGCCTACCCGGGGTTGAGGTGGGCTGGTGCAGGCAGGACCATATCTGCCGTCTGCCTAAAAGCACCCGTTGTGGGCAATACATTAAAATCCTCAGCACAATGTGTAGCAGCGATCAAAAAAGTGAACAAAGTTAACAATGATTTGGAAAGGGACAGAGAATAAAATAGAAAATATCATAATGCCTCTATATAACTCTATGGTTCAACCACACTATGGGCGCTTTTAAACGATCCCGCTCACAAGTGGGATCGTTTATTCTGCTGCACCTCCCCCCCGCCTTCCTCTCTAGGACAGGTCTGATGTTCAGAAGAGCATCAGACCTGTCTCAGAGATTATGTGCGCATGTGCGTCCTTCTGCACGTGCGCACTCTACAACGGGGACCCGGAAGTGCGGCTTAAAGCCGGCACATTGGGGGTCTGCATCGTAGGGGGCAGGATCTCCTGGTCGGTCTAACGCAGGGAAGATCCGGCTTCAAAGAAGGTTAGACATTTAAATGAGCACAAAGAAAGGCGGCTGATCAAAGGATCAACTGCGTTTCTTGTCTTGTTTAAAAACGCCCTATGAGTGTTGTGTGCAGTTCTGGTTGCCCCATCTCCAAAAACAGTAGAACTGGAAAAAGTACAGAGAATGACAACAAAGGCTAGGGAATGGTTTCTGTAGAAGAGGTTTGATAGGTTAGGGGTCTTCAGCTTGTAAAATACAAGGAGTTGAGTTACAGCAAACCAAACCTCAAACTTTTTAATTAGGTGTAAAGCACACTGAACGGCCAAATCTGGTGTCAGACTGAGCTGCGAGATATAAGGCATAAATATTAAATGTGGATGAGGTGATCCATGTAGTTGCTTTACAGATCTCAACTAAACACACCTGATGTAAGGCTGCAATAGAGGTAGCCGTACACCTACTGGAATGGGCCCATATCCTTGTGGGGGTGGGGGACTCATAGTCTCATAAATCTTGACAATATACACCCTAATCCATCTAGAGAGGGATTTTTTCAGAGGCCCTGGAACCCTTGTACCTGGGCCAAAGAGTACAAACAATACGTCCCTGAGTCTCAGACCTAAGGCTTAGTCTGACAAAGGTAGTAAAAGTAGGGCCCCACAGACATTGCCTTTTGTGCAAAGCCTCTCCCCCTTGACAAGTGAGGTGGTGGGAAAGGCTGGGAGTGAAATAACTTGTCCCATGTGAAATTCAGGTACCATATTAGGGAGAAAACCCAAGCATGGCTTGAGAACTACCTTCCCACAATGGAAATGGACATAGGGAGGTTTTCAGGGGAGGGCCTGAAACTCACTCACCCTCCTGGTGGATGTGATTACCACTTGCCAGTTTAGCCACTGGAGAACAGTTTTAAAACACAGAAGGACAATGGGGATGGAAGTCATAGGTTTAAAATGGGCCTTCATGAGAGCCTGCAATACTAGTTTAAATCTCAGCCAGGGGGGAAACTCTCACCGCTATAGGAATTATGGGTTTGAGGGGAAACTTCCTAAATCTAGGTTCACCGACTGATGTTCCATTTTAATTTCCCCACACAGGAAATCAACACAGTCAGGAGCTTAAAAGAAATAAACTTTACTAAAGAAGTGACCTTAAAGATACAGTTAATTCAAATAGCTGAATATTGCTGAAAGCAACACACAGATCAAACATCCAAGAAAAGCAAATGAAAAATACAGCCCAATAATGCATTAAATAATTAATTTAATTCATGTTGTAATCTAAAAGAAAAGATAAAATGAGATATCACAGAGAATTCCTTAAATGTTATATAGAGATGCTTTACTTAAAAAAGCACTTCAAAAGGATGGCTAGTCCTTCTGAGGCAATTACTTTCCCCTCTAGGAGAAGATAGTTGGAATGAGGAAGTTCTTTGCTGTCCAAAGCTCTGCTGAATGTTCAGAGCTCAAATTACAAGAAAGCAGATTTTGGCTAAAAGTTAGGAAGAACTTCCTTATGGTTAAAGCTGTTTGACTGTGGAACAGACTGCCTAGGGCAGTGGTGGGCTTTCCTTTGATGGAGGTTTTCAAACAGAGGCTGGATGGCCAATCTATCAGGGATTCTGTCACTGTATTTCCTGCATTGAGTAGGGGGTCAAACTAGATGACCTCTGAAGGTGTGGCGACTGGTGGGTCATAAGGCTGGTGGGCCTTAGGGCAGGGTCAGAAGTTGGAAGTGTTAGGCTAATGGTGGGTGGGGTCGTGCCAACTCGAATTTAGAAATTAATATTGGAAATTTACAACCTCTGTTCCTCATCTGTAAAAAAAATAAAAAATCTATAAAAATGGCAATGAGTGTGTCTTTCCCTGTGCTCCCCTCATTCTTGTCCTTCTCAGATTGTAAGCCCACTGGGCCAGGGACATGTCTCCCAACAATTGTAAAGTGCCAGACAGGTACACTGCTTGTGCTATATAAATGCTTAATAATAATATGCAATCATTATGCATGGAAGATTTAAGCAAAGAAGAAACCATTCCATCCAAGGCAGCCCCCAAGTCCCCCCCAACCCTCCAGAAATCAAACAGGGTGGAAATCAGCAAGGGACTCTTATTACTTTTAAACAAGAGTAGCCATCGCCAGCGTGGGCCCACAAAATGGCCTTTCTGCACACGCTTGGGAGAGGAGGAGGAAGGAAGCAGCAGTGTGTCATGCAAACACACAGACAGAGCAAGCGAAGCAAAACAAACCATCTTAACCCAACAACAATATCAACATTATGTGAAGTCCAGCTGGCAGACTGAATTTTCCCCTCAGCAGTGAGCAGCGGTTGGCATATAGGAAGCTGAATAAGTCTGAACTGGGTGTATGAACTGTGATACAGCCACCTTGCCTGTCTGTTCAGGATCAGAGGAGAAAAGGGGGTAGTTTTCCAATGTGGCGGTTCTTGCCTCTACATTGAACAGAGCAGAACAGCTCCCCTGACTAGCTTATTGGGTGTAGGAAGGCACAGGGCCTCTGGAGTCAACCCCAGAGGAGGTTTCCCTGAGGGTAGCATCTTGGAACATTTCAGGCTGGAGAATAAATAGGCCAACAAGAAGTTACATAGTTTCCTGTAGAGCTTTGATTTAATCTGCTTTCAGGAAACATGGGTGATAGACCTAGATGAATTGGGTTATTGAGGGTTACAGGTGCTGGAGTAACCATACTCGTCATATTGCCAAGAAGGGTCACCCTTGTAGGGGTTTATCCGTATTAGTGTTGCAGAAGCTGAAGGTGGATTGCCAGCAATTGGATACCTCTCTTCATAATTTGTTGATCCTCCGAGGACCTTTTTTAGATATTAGTACCCACCTGTTAGTGGTAAATATATATGCTCCTCTGTATGGCTCTAGGACATTTGATGCAAATGTATGGCAGTCCATGGAAGAGGAACTGTCCTCATTAATGGAAAGATATTCTAGGGATTATCTGTTAATACTAGGTGATATAAATGTCTGTATAGGAGAAAACAAGGATAAAATTCTACAGGCTATCCGTATCCCCTTTTTGGAGAGGAATTTTGTGGATTATAATTTATCTAAGGTTTTTAAAGATGGTTTTGTGAACAAATCAGACCCCTCTTTTTATAATTTGGTCTAGGGATGAAACGAAGTCTTCCAAAAACTTCTGAATTCAGCTAAGATTATGGTATTTGGTTCGGAAACTCTGATCTCCAAAGTTCTGAGGACCAAGGCCGTTATTCTGAAAACTTCGAAAACCGGTGCACGTGTGGGGAGGCTGGTGGACAGTTGAGCTTCTTCTGGAAATGAAATGTAGTGCCATATTTGGTAGGAGAGAGGTATGGGAGGGGGACAGCTGAGTGATGGTAAGCCAGGCGACAAATTTTTGATTGGCTGGCAGGGGAAAATAGAAGTGACTGCAGCCATTTTGTCCATTCTCTTCCCCACCCGGAAGGTTATTGAGCGGGCGGTGGCACTCCAGCTCCAGGTGCATCTGGATAGCATCAGTTTCCTAGACCCTTTTCAATCTGGGTTCCGCCCCGGCTATGGCACCGAGACGGCGTTGGTGGCCTTGGTAGACGACCTCCGCCGGGAGATGGATGCAGGATGGTCAACATTTCTCATCCTGCTAGATCTCTCNAGGTGGCTGCGTGACCTGGGGGGTCTGGACGGGACTCTTCTTGAATGGTTCCGTTCATTCCTCTCAGGGAGAAGCCAACGGGTGGTGTTGGGGGATGAGACATCGTGCCCCTGTGCCTTATTATGTGGCGTTCCGCAGGGTTCTATTCTGTCTCTGTTATTATTTAATGTATACATGCAGCCCTTGGGAGAGGTTGTGAGAGGGTTCGGGGTGCGGTGTCACCAATATGCTGATGATACTCAGCTGTACCTCTCCTTTTCAACTGACCCAGACCCGGCTGTCTTGGTGCTATCCCAATGTTTGGAGGCCGTGGCGGAATGGATGCGGCAGAGCAGACTGAAGCTCAACCCCGATAAGGTGGAGGTGATGTTGGTTGGAAGAGCGAGGGAGGTAGTGGCCCCCCTGATTGGGTGAGTTCACCCTCCTATAGCTCAGCAGGTCCGGAGTCTGGGGGTGATATTGGACGGGGACCTGCGGCTGAAGTGGCAGGTGGAGGCAGTCGCTAAGGCTGCCTTCCGCCAGTTGTATCTGCTGCATAGGCTGCATCCATTCGTCTCCAGCCCGGACCTGGCCTCCCTCATCCATGCCTTCATCACCTCGAGGCTGGACTACTGCAACGGAGCTACTACATGGAGCTTCCCTTGTTCCTGGTTCAGAGGCTGCAGCTAATGCAGAATGCGGCTACTCGTCTCCTTACGGGGACGGGTCATCGGGAGCACATTACACCTGTGCTCCGAACTCTGCACTGGTTGCCAATAGCGTGCCAAGGTAGGTTCAAGGATCTGGTGTTGATCTATAAGGCCCTTCATGATCGGGGCCCCTCATACCTTAGGGACCGCCTCACCCTCCATGCCCCAGAGCAGCTCCTGCGGTCAGCCGGGGGTGCCTTCAATGGAGAGGGCATTCTCGGTGGCCAGGCCGCACCTTTGGAACTCCCTTCCCGAGGAAGTTCGCCTGGCCCCAAGCCTGTTGTCATTCCGGCGGTGCTGTAAAACCTGGCTGTTCGCCCAGGCCTTTGGGGTGGGGGGGAGGGTGGGTTAGGGTTATGTTCCTTTTTCTCCCCTATCCTGTTTACTGTTTTAAACATTTAACTTGTTGATTATTTTAAATTGTTTTATACTTGTTTTTATGTATTCTATATTGTTGTAAGCGCCTCAAGCCGCCCCAAGCTGTTTTCAGGAGGGGGTGGGGTATAAATAAATAAATAAATAAATAAAATTAAGACACCCTCCCCCCCTGCAGGGGCACCCACTTGGCATTTCATTGATACTATGGCACTGGTAACCTGAACAGACCAGGCAAAGGGAAATGGAGCCAGGCAAAGAGATTCCTCTGGCCTAATGGTGCCAAGTGCAAACCAAGCAGCAGGCTGAACTAAAAGCAATGAACACCTAATTTTTTTAAATTTATTATTATTATTATTATTATTACTGCTACTTTAAACATGGCATGTTAAAGGTAAACATAACCCCCATCCTACAGCATTGGTCCTATGGACGGGACACATCAAAAAATACCATGCCAGGACATGCACCCCTCCTCCCCCAGCTGATTACTTACAGATCCAGTAGCACTGTAGCACATAGCCAAATTCACCAAAGCGAATGGAAAATGGCTGCAAACACTTTTACTTTGCCCTGCCAGGCAATCAAAAGCTTGCCATCTGACTTGACCAGTCAATCAAAACTTGCCATCTGACTTACCATCACACTACTGTCCACTCCCATACCACCCTCCTACCAAATATGACTCTACATTTTATTTCCAGAAGAAGCTCAACTGTCCACCAGTCTTCCACGTGCACAGCAACTTCTGAAATTTTCCAAACAACCTTGGTCCTTGGAACTTTGGACTTTTGGAACGAAATAACTTAATCTTTGGTGAATTCTGAAGACCTAGTTTCAGTCTCAGTTTTGGGGTAGGGATGAGAGCAGGGGTTTGGTGGGGTAGTGTTATTGGGTGGATTTTGTGGGAGGTTTTAGGGGTATTTTTTTAAAATGCTTTTATTTATTGTAAACTGCCCTGAGACTCTGTGAAGGGTGGCATGTAAATTTAAATTAATAAATGCTGTTGCATCTCAATGATTATTCACGAAGGTGACCATCAGATTGCAATTGCAACTAAATAAAATAAGATAAACACTCTTCTTCTATCCAATCAGCATCTTATCAAGCTTTACCTCTTGTCAGTGATTACCAGTTTGACCATTTCCCTCTAGGTCCCTCCCTCATGATTTTATATTAAGTGAACACTTGTCAAGTGACAAGCTAAACCTATGCTCTTATATCCCACTCTTTATCTCTAGGCCTCAAATAAGCAAACAGCCATAAAATTTAGCAACTGTTGCCACCAAGGTTATAGACCAGCGATTGTGTTAAGTGCTAATTGCAATGACTATGGTATTGTAGATTAGTATATTTAACCTTTTGTTTTTATTTCCTGGGTTCCTCTGTTGGTCAGCAATTAATTTTGAAGAGAGAAATTGAAAGACCAGGCTGAATGATATTCAGATGTTTTATTTGATGTAATTAAAAGATAAATCCTCCGAGTTACAACAATAAATGCCTATATGATTACTCCAATTATAGATATCCAAGCAAAAAAATTTAATCTCAAAATCAAAGAGTAAGAAAATAAATCTTCCCGGTATACATAAATGTAATCTTTTACTAGTCTAAAAACTAACACTATCCCTTCTAAGGGTGGGACTTCTGGCAAAATCTCAGTTCTCCGTTTCTATCAGTATTAGATCTCTTTCTACCAGTTTTCAGTATAAGATATAACTTCAGTGGGGGAAACCACTATTTTAAACATCAGATTAAAAAACCAATGCAAAAGATCTGATACCAGAAAAAGAACAAAGATATCAGATGAATCTGATAGAACCATTATCGGGTACTTTCAGTTCTCGGTAATTCCCAAAGTCCCATCCCTTCTATTAATTGCTTAATGAGCCAAGTTATAATTACCTTCCATTCAGTGAGGCCAGCTCCTGGATGGATGTTGTTGGATGTTAGGCTGAGTGGTGACCTAGATGTTCAGGTCCAGAGTCCCAACCAAGAAGTAAAAGTAACGGAGCAGAGAGAGAAAAGAAGCATAAAAATAAGTGAGTAGTGCTGGGGCCAGGGATCCCTGCACTCTAAGCGGGACAGAGACTAGTGCATAAGGAGGGATAACAAACAGGGCAGGACCCAGAGTTGAGCTTTGAGGGAGGGATATTCTTTATCCCTCCTTGCACACTACTCACTGTCTCTGTCCCACTTAGAGTGCAGGGTTTCTCCAGCAGCAGTGAGCGAGTGCATGGCTCCTGACACTGATCCAGGGGATGGAGGGTGGGGGGGAGTCTGTGCTCTTCTGTGAATTCTCTTGTGCGTTAGGGTGCCAAGGACAAATTCTTCCCCTTTGCTGGGATGGCTCTCTGTCTCATTGTAGCTGCTCTGCACCCCCATTTCTCTCTATGGGGCAATCACAAAAGGAAGAGGTAGGATCTGTCCATCCTTCTAACAGAGACAGCACTGAACAACCAACCCACCCCCAGCTGAATGGATCCCCAAGAGCAGGCTGCTCCCTGGCTGCTGCCCCCCTCCCATGCTGTAGATCAAAACTGCATGGAGTGTCATTTTGTTGGAAAATTCCACCACCGCCTCTTTCTAGGCTTGGCACGCTCCCATTTGTGAGAATGGGAGGAGCCACTCGAAGGAGAACAGAAGGTTGCTGCCTTGTAAACAAGGTTCTTTGAGATGGCCTCAAACATTCTCAAAAGCACCCACCCTTCTGACCCCGCAAGGAATTTTCTTCCTAATTGCTTAGGGTTGGAAGGAACTGTGTTGGGTTTAGGTACCTTATATAGGGTGGCGGTGTGTGAACGTCACGTGGTTTTTTTTAAACTAGTGGGCTTGGTATATGCCGGTAAGAGAAGGGCACGCAAGACAGAATGGAAGGAGCCCCTCAAAGAAGAACTTTGTTTACAAGGCAGCAAATTCCTCCACGCCATGGTGGCTATGCCCCTGGCAGCAATGCTGCGAGAATCACAAAGCTGCCATGATTAAGGGAAAGGGGAAACTGTGGCAAGCCTGCCTCTTCCCCCATGAAATCTACAGTGGCAAAATACCGCGGCAGCAACCGCAGAAAGCTGCGAGTGCAAGGCGCAAAAATCGCTCCCTTCCTAACCATGCTGCTTGGTGCGGAAGAGCACTTTCCACCGGTAAATGCTGCCGCAGCGGTACAACTAGGGATGGGTGAACGCAGTTCGGAAGTTTTGAGTTTGAACCGAACTCGGTCTGTTCGGTCGACCGAACTGAACTCCCGAACTGAACTCTAATTTCAAACCGAACCGAATTTCCAAACTCCGTTCTCTTCGCCCATCCCTAGTGGCAACACACATGAAAAAAACCTGGGTTTGAATGGCCAAACTTGGTTCTGAAGTTCGGAATTCGACCAAACTTGGTGTGTTCAGTTGACCGAACCGAACTTCCGTACTGAATTCAAATTTCAAACCAAATCGAACCAAACGGAATTTCTGAACTCAAATTTCAAACCGAACCAAATCGAACCGAATTTCCGAACTCTGTTCTGTTCACCCATCCCTAGGTATGGCATTTCAGCCCTACTCCTAACTCCACTCCAAGGAGCAAAAGACCAAGTGTTTCAAGGCCTACTTGTGATAGAACATTGTGGTCCTGCTGAGGCCATCTGCCTGCTTGTTGTCCTGCTCCCATATGTGCAATGCCACTGACAACACCACACAAGGGAAGATACTGTTCCCAGAGGCTGTGAGCCTCTTCCATGAGCTTAGGTTACCTAGCGTCTCCCTGACTGTTTATTCTGTGCATAGCATCTGACTGTGCTTTCAGAGTGAAGTGAAGAGCCCGAAATTTGAGGACATTTATCTGCAGAGAGCTTTTAGGGAGGGCCCATGCCACTGATGGTGACACCCCCGGAGTGTGCTCCAGAAATCCTGATGGGAGGCGTTGGCAGTGGTTATCAGAACCAGGTGGAGTGACTGAAAAAGTACTCCTCATCAGGCATTGGTTTTGTTGGACCACCAGGTTAGGCAGTGCCGAATTGCCTCTGGGGCTGTGAGCCTGAACCCAGAGATCCTGGAAAAGAACATGAGGCGAACCACCACTGGAATGGCTCAAGTCATAGCTGATCCATGGGTGTTGTGAAAATTGTAGATGCCATGAGCCCCAGTAGCCTGGAAAACAAAATGTAAGGTTGACATGGGGCTGACAAATTTATTTTATTTATTTCACCGTTTTTTTACCCTGCATCCTCCTGCTCACAGAGCAGCTCGGGGAGGCTAACAATACATATAAGACATATATCGACAATAATAAAACAAACACTTAATATACAATTTAAAATTAATTAAAAAGCTAAAATTATACTAAAAGGGCAGAACCACCCCCCTCCCCAACCCACTCTACCAGTCTCCCTCTCTAAAGACCTGGCGGAACAGCGAGGTCTTACACTGTATTTGGAAAGAGGGAAGGTCCAGGACCAGGCGGGCATCCATCGGGAGGGAATTCCACAGCCTGGGAGAGGCCACAGAGAATGGTCTCCCCACTGTTGCCACCTGGGAAACCCGGGGGACTTCAAGTTGGGCATTCCCAGTCAACTGCAGGGACGACAATACGATCCAGGGCCTGAGGCAGAGTTTTCTCAAATAAAAGATTTTCCCCAAACAGCCTGGAACCATTGTTCTGGGATAAAGGCCTTAGCCAGACATTAATTCAGCATAGTCCTGATGTAAACTGTGATACCATTAAGGATCAATGAGGTTTTTCTCTCAATTGTTTAGAATCCCTAGACTGGAAAAAAGACAACAGGCCCATGCCATCTGGGATTGTAGCTTCCTGGACAAAGGAAACCTAAAAAGCCAGTCATTCAGATATGGGTAGACAAAGATGACCCTTCTGCAAAGTGTAGCTGCAACAGGCCCAAGACAGTTGATGGAAAACCTTAGGGAAAACCTTAGGTGGAAAACCCAAAAGGGAGTACTGCAGACTGGTAGTGGAGGTAGTTGGAGTTCCCTCCAACACAAATTGGAAGAAATTGTGGTGTGTATGGTAAATTGAGATATCAAAGTAAAAAGTGCTTTTTCGGTGGAAACAGGACTAGGCATGGCAGAGGCCAAGTGCTGTAGTGACCCCAATCCCTGAGAAGAGCGCTTACAGACATGAGGCAGTTGGGGAAAACAAGGGGAAAATTAGTGGGGCTTCCCTGGAAGCTATAAAGCTGTAAAGAAGAGACCCCTGTGGGCACTGTTACTGTTAAGGTCTGACCCCCAAATCTCCCTGCGAAGGAGCAGTAGGTGACATCTTCAGGTCCATGGACTTGGCGGTATTGCAATCTTTTTTAAGCTGCCTCCATTCCTGATTAGTGAAGGCAGCAAAGAGGCTATCCTTGTCGAAGGCGAGGTTTTGAATCACATATAATGCCACACCACTGGGGATAGGTGCGAGGACCCATACATGTCTGGGGATGGCAATTACTGTAACCATACCATAAGCCCTTGAGACTGCCACATCATATGACACCCGAATGAGATGGCATCATAATTCCAGGCCATTGCCTACTGCACTGCCCAACCTCTTTTTGACCCACTCAGGAATAACTAAATATTCACCTGAATAGCGGTGAAGGAAGCGGGGCACACACACACACACAACCAGAAGTGAGATGCAGAGCTGACTCCAGACCTGTGTGGCCCTGGCAGCTTCGTTACAGAAGGGGAGAGAATAGGAAAGAAGGGATGCAAACCCCACAAGGGATCTAGGAAGGGAGGAGGCCCCCTACAGCCTCCCCAAGCATGCATGGCGGCAGAGGGGTGGGTCTGAAAGCTGACCAGAGAGGCATGGGGTTCGGCCTATAACCACGCCGGTTAGGTTTAGAGATCATATCACATCCTTGTGTACAGTAACAGTCTCGAATAGACTGTTTACACTAAATTAATAAAAGGAAAAAAACCCACTACCTCCTCCTCCCCCCGCCCTAGCGTAGGGCAGATGTCAAAAATTAAGAAACTGCCTCGCTCTTCTACGGGGCTTACTAAGCTTGACCCATAAACAGAAAGAACAGAAGATAAAATAAACTCAAATAACATAAATAAATTGGATTGTATGGTCTAGATTTTATGGACTCAGAAAACACCATACAGCATCCAAACACCAATAACACATCAAATTTAGCTAAAACTTAAAAATAGCTTGTTCTTCCAAGGGGCTTACGATAACCAAAACCTAACCCCTGATTAGGTAAGCCAAAATTATTGCAGTAAGATCAACTACCCTAACGAGACCCCAGCCCTGGAGTAAATAGCGCACAGCCACTTGTGGCCACATCGAGGAACACAGTGCTATAGCTGAGCTAAGATACATTCCCTTTTTTTTGCAATGAGTACTAGAAAGGTTGCAAATGCAATTAAATCCTTCCTATCTGTTAGGGTAAGCAGATAAGAAATACGCTCAAAAGGCGTCGGCCTTACTCTCCTTATCAGCGGGGTCACCCAGATATCCCTTAGATGCTCATAGTATGGGCAATTCAGAATTTGGTGCTTGCTCGTCTCCACCTCTTGTAAAAAGCAGGTTCATTTACGATCCTCATAGGGGATTTTCAATAAGCGACCCTCAAGAACCGCTGATTGCATTAGATGAAAGCGAAACAAAGTATAATGTCTCCTCAATGTTTGATTATCCAGCAGATCTAGGTAGGGCTCCATTTGGAAACCCAGCTTGCAAAGGCCTAAACTGGGCGCCACCTTCCATGCTTTCAACCTCGCAATATCCTCCTGGATAGACACATCTCTAGAGCGTATCTCAAGTTCCTTCTTTATATAGGAAATAGATTTTCCTTGGATGTATACAAAGGAAAATCCCAGAGCCTGCAAAACTTGAGAAAGATATCTCAGCCAGGAATATGCCCCAGAACCCCTATATGAGAGCTCCTCAACCAAGCACCTAACCTGCAAGGAATCCATAGGGGCTACCACCAATCTAAGCCAATACCTTAGGAAAGTCATCCTAAAGTGGTGCTCCAAAGATAGACTATTTGTTTCCGCTCGAATGACTGCCCCAGGGACACTATTGCCTAACTTAAGAATTCCTTGCACTCAATCGGCGATTACACTGCCTGGGCGTGGGATTATTTCCATTCCAAAAGTCAGCATAGGATAGACTTTTGTCTGGAAAACCTTTAAAGCAGTACCAATTGCTATCCCATGCGAGATCCTAAAGGCTTTAAGAGGAGCTCTCACTGTGTTCTCTGACAGACAAGTCCTCCTTTTCATGTGCGACATCCATGTACCTCTTACAGAGAGCAACATCCCCAAATAGGTGAATTCGTTTACCACCTCCATCGAGAGATTTAATATATGCCATTTTCGTACCTGGGCCCTGCCTCCAGCAATAAAGATCTTGGATTTACTTTCATTTATCTGCAGACCATTTTCTTGACAGTATTCTATTAAGGCGAAGATGGATTTCCTTAGGCTTTTCTCAGACTGCGAAAATAGAACAAGGTCGTCGGCGTATTGCAAAGCATGCAGCTGAAATTCACCAATTTTGGGAGGATGTGGATTACGCGCCTTGATATAAGAGACCAGGTCTGCCACATATAGGTTGAAGAGCAAAGGCGCCAACACACATCCTTGGCGGACACCTCTGTTTATCGCAATAGGAGCACTAAGATTGCTCTGGGGGGAGCCTCTCACTCTTGCTGTATTACTAGTATGGATCTCTACCAGGATGGCAAGAAGATTATCGTCTAAACCCATCTGCCTAAGCTTTATCCACAGTCTATTGCATGGTATAGAATCAAAAGCCTTTGTAAAGTCCATAAAAGCCAGGAACAATTTTCCTTTCCTGATCTTGGTATACTTCGCTATTAAATGCGACTTCACAAAGGCACAATCCATAGTTGATCTATTTGCTCTGAAACCATATTGTTCCAATGGAATGACGTTATGAGAATCTACCCATTCCTGCAAGTGTTGGAGAATAACTGAAGAAAAGAGCTTAGCTATAACCAGGAGGAGGCTGACAGGCCTATAACTATTTGGGTCACTACGATTCCCTTTTTTATATATTGGGACAATCAGGCTCCTTCCCCAAGAGAGCGGCACTTGTCCCCCGCCCAAAATATCCCTTAACAGTTTCCACAAAATTGCTGCCCACCATTGTGGGACCGCCTGCAAAACTTCCACTGTCAGGAAATCCGGCCCCGGAGCTTTACCACTTTTAAGGGCCATAATCGAATTCACCAGATCCTTCCGTTCGAGAACAAGGGGTATAGATGACCGGACAGCTGTCATTTTCCCCCCATCATCCGGAAGGCCAGGTGGACTCCCAGCCTCATATAGCCTTCCAAAAAAACGCTCCCAAATTACATTTGGGATCACACACACCAAGGCCCTATGATTTTTCCGCATTGTTTGGTTTAGCAGAAGCCAAAAGTGCCTAGAATTTCCCAACCGGACGGCTACCGCTAATTCTGCCCATTTCGTGTTGTAATAGCGGAGCCTCTTTGAACGTAATAGCAGTTTATATGAGTGCCTTAGAACCAGAAACCTGGCCAAAATATTGGCCAACTGGGTGCTTATCCACAGCTTCTTTGCCTTCTGCAATTGAGATTTAGCTACTCGACACTGCCTATCAAACCATCCCCTCTGCTGCTTAAATACCTTCCTACCGGGGGTCACAAGGACTTCCTTTTGGAGGCATTTAATGATTTTTGTAAAAAATAGCCTTACTTTCTAGGGGGTCTCCTTCCTGCATAAACTGATTCCCTAATTCTTTGAGAGGGCCCACATAACACAGCTCCTGGAGCTTACAGAGTAGGGCCACGGGTTCCCACTTCCTGCGGCACTACCTTGAGAGAACTTCCGGCATTGGTAGGGGTGCTTGTTTAGCCACATCACTTATCACTATTCAGGTTTCCAATAGTCTATGGTCACTTTCAGGTCTTATATGTAAATTGAAAGTTTCAAAACTCAGCCAGGCCTCTATTTCGGTAAAGATATAGTCAACCGTACTATGCCCCAGGGAGTTCTCAAAAGTATAATCCCCTACCAGGTCCCTGGGAAATCTTCATTTTAACGGAATTAGTCCAGCGGAATAAATAAATTCCAGAAGATAGTGTCCCATTCCGTTTACTGTCTTATCACGGGAATTTCAACAGGGAACAAGGGGGTAAGACTGAACCCCCCTTTCTTCCTGATCGAACTCCCTAGGGTTGTCCACCCAAATCCTCGCATTCCAGTCACCCAAGAGGATAAGGCTAGCTCGGGGGTATATATCTTGCAGTTTTCTACACCAGTACTCCAAAGCATCCCATACATCCTCACTGTAATACAGGGAGGAGACAGGAGGTACATATACATTAATCACCAGGTACTGGAACATATCAGGGAGTTTGAGCAACCCTGCCTGGAATTCTGGTCTAGGGGATTCTAGAATCAAAAAGAACCAAAGACTAGAGCAGGACACAAGAAAGGCTAACCCACCGGAGGCATGGCCTCTCTTTCCCCTCTTCTGGGCCCCATGCAAATCTACTGAAAATTTACCTACAGTGAAAGGCTTACCACCCTGCAAAGATTTAGGCTGTAACCAGGTCTCCTGTAGACATACAAGGTCAAATTGATCAAGAAAGTCTATCCAATCAGTGTCACAAAGTTTAGCTCTGAGGCCTGCAATATTCCAAGAAGCTAATTTAAAGGAGTCTGTTAGAAAACCTGTAACATCCTGTGTAAAACTCCGACCCAGCACTGACCTAGGCTCCATTTCTACGAACAGAGACGCAGCCCCCCCAGCAGAATGTCAATCTAAATCCTCATGATTTATGGATGAATTGTGTCTAACAATAGAAACACTCCACCACCCAGAATTAAGTGAAGTAGGAAAGCCGGATCAGCTATTGGATATTGGTATATTGAATGAATGATGTATATGAAGCTTGGTATACTGGTATGTATATGTATTGTGTTTATGTTTATGTATCATGTATGTCCTTGTTTTTGTTTGTTGCTTTTGTTTGTTTTGGGCCAGGGCGAGAGCCAGTGCCATGAATAAACTAACTAAATAAGGTTTAGAGATGGGAGGAGCAGAGGGGAATGGAACCCTTGTTCCTACCAGAGGGCTATGGCAGAATGGAGAGATACAACGGAGGATCTAGGGGGTCCTGCCTTTGCCCTAGTGGAACCTCTACCAGGAAGGGGGAAACTAACCACCCAACCTGGTGTGGGCATCTCAGGAGGAGGTGATTTCAATAACGGGACACAATGGCACGGGGCCCTGCCCTAGGCTGAGCAAAGTCAAAGGGTCAGTCCATGTGGTGGCAGGGGCCTGCTGGTGGCACCCCAGGGTACCCCCCCAGAGGAGTGGCCCTGTGGAGGCTGGAGGAGGTATTGCTGATTTCACAGGTGGAGCTGAAAGGGTAGGAGGCAACCCATCAGGGGAAGACTGTGATGGCACCGAGGATGTAGGGCTCAAGAAATGTGGGAACATATACAGGCTTTGGAACGGGAACTAGGAGCAATGGCTGAGTGTAGGAGAGCAGACGTGGAACAGTCAGCGGAGGAAGTTGGGCATGATAACCTCTGGGTGGGGAAGGTGAGTACAAGTACAACCTGGGGGGCTATAGTGGGGAGACGCAGGAACAAAGCCAAGAAGCACACTGGTTGGCATATGCTGATCACCGTCTCCAGCAACAATTGGCAAAGGTGAGGGCACAAGGTTATCAGGCTGGGGGCACAGGGGCAATGGACCTGGATAGCATGCAAAGGAATCAACAGGGTCTGATGCAGCAACCTTCCCAGGCGGGAAGTCTGCACCAAGCGGCGCAAATGCTGTGGTGGAATGGCGTGTGGGTAAAGGTCATGCCGTATTTCCCCACCCCCAGGTACCATGCTGCTGGTAATGGTTTCCAGCCCGACGGGGGGGGGGGGACCATTAGCTCGGTCTGCCCCCGGAGACTTATGGAACCAGGTTGGTTCCGGAGGAGTTTCTCTGGGGGAGTTTCCCCTGGACCTTGACACCCGCTCTGTTGATGATCTCGTAGCCTTCTGCAACACCTTGTTTGCTGTGATCATTGACACAGTGGCTCCCAGGCATCCCCTGTCCTCCTGAGTCTACTGCAAGTCTCCTTGGTTTACTGAGGGCCTGCGGTGTTTGAAGTGGGAGAGCAGGCGGTTAGAGCGACGGTGGCACCGGACTCACGACCAGTATGATCGATCGCAGCATAAGAGCAGTTTAAAGACCTACGCTGTGGCGGTGCAGGCAGGAAAGAAGCAGTCCTTTCCTGTACTTATTGCATCTGCAAAGTCACGTCAAGTGGAACCTTTCCGGGTGCTGAAAGGTTTGGTCAGTCCTGCCTGTCTCCGCCTGGACCTGGAGCAATCCACTGACCGCTGTGACCAGTTTATTGAGTACTTTGTAGATACGATCACTCGCATCCGCCACGATTTCGATTCTGCAGTTATTGCAGAGGATCATCTTGGGGCTATGGATGTCCCATCCTGTCCTGTTTTGTGGGATTGGTTTCAGATGATGGCGCCTGCCGATGTGGAGTCCTTGTTGGGATCTGTTCATGCCACTACTTGTGATCAAGATCCATGCCCATCCTGGCTGGTGAAAGCTAGTCAGGAGACGTTACGGCCACTGCTGGTTGGGGTGGTTAGGGCAGGGTGCCTGACTGCCTAAAGGAGGCTATGGTAAGACCCCTGCTCAAGAAACCATCTCTTGATGCTAATGCTCTTGCCAGTTATCGGATGGTCTCTAACCTTCCCTTTTTAGGGAAGGTTATTGAACGGGCTGTGGCACGGCAGCTCCAGGAACATCTGGACTGCACCGGTTTCCTTGATCCCTCCCAGTCTGGGTTTCAGCCTGGGTATGGTACAGAGACTGCATCTGGAACCTCCCCCTTACTTTCTGATCGTCTTTTTCAGAGGGATCTATGATGGGATCACTGAATAAGAGTGCAAAAATATCAATAAACTCCCCCTTCCAGATCTTCTCCCATGTGGCGTATGCTAGGTTCCGGCAGCCAAAGGGGACAGGAATTGGGCAAACTGGTCCTGCACCTTCACAATTTACTTGGGGGTAACACTAGAAGTCTTTCCAGAAAGGATCACTGAGTTATTAAAGTATGCAGACATTGTAAAAAGGGCATACGGTGTCGGACCCCCGGATGTGTGGCTCAGGTATGACGAGGCCTTTCATCACAGAGCATCCTGCATACCTGGTGGGACCATCATGGGGGTGCATATGCTTTCTCAACCTGTTACAGGGGCAAGCCTATGGGCAGTAAGAGGAACCAGCAAGGACCTGGACCTGGTTCAAAAAACAACCATGGTGGGCAGCAAGGAAATGGAAAGGGAAAAGGGTCCAACCCCAATTAATGTCGTGGAGTGGGTGTTCAGGCAGAACATTGAGAAAGGTGGTGTCTCAAATGATCTAGACAATTTTTTTGATAATTGCCTCCTCCACCCCTGGTGAATGTGAGCAATTATTACAGAAATTTGAGCTCTTTACAGCACATTTGGGTCTCCCACTAGCGCCTGAAAAGACAGAGGGACCAGCCACAAGAATCACTTACCTGGGGATCGAGATAGACATGGTCCGCATGATGTCACACTTACCAGAAGAAAATGTAGAGGCACTGGGGGAAAAGATCAGAGTGTGTTTAGGGGTCAAGAAAGTTATGGTGCGCACATTGCAATCACTTCTGGGCAGTCTAGAGTTTTACATCGGGGGTCACCCGAGACTTACAATTCCTTGAGCTCTTTCCCATAGTGCTGGCTGTACAGCTTTGGGTGAAGGATTTCACCAACAAAGCAGTAATGTTCTGGTGCGACAACATGGTGGTAGTGAATGTTATCAATTCAATGTCATCACGGTTGCAGAGGGTGATGAGGTTCGTAAGGGCTATGGTGCTAAAATGCTTAGAGCACAAGCACAACATACTGTTTATGACCCACCATGTTCCTGGGGTGGATAACAGCGTATCTGATGCACTGTCTTGGTTACAGATAGAGTGAATCCAGGAGCTACCATCGACAGCCATACTCAACCCAGAGCTGCTACCCCAAGGGATATGGTGCCTTGGAGAATAGAGCTCTGAAGGATTGACCAAGGATCTTTGGCCCCCTGCATGCAGGCGGCATACGGTCGTGCATTTGGGGAGTTTCAGGATTTTAGACATAGAAAGGGCTGGGCTCTTGGATTTCCTATTCAGGAGGATGAAATGTTACAATTTGCATTGCACTTGCAGAGTATGGGATTGGCGGGTAGAACGATAGCAGGTGAGGTAGCCACTTTGTCTTTTGTGAGCTGCTTAGAAGGTTTCCCACCACCGGATCAGGGTTTTTTCATTAGGTGAATACTTGAGAGTTGGGCCAGAGAAAGGGAACATCAGGGAGACACGAGGATCCCTGTATCCATTCCCATTTTGAAGGTCCTTTGTGAGGCATTGCCAGGGATTTGCATGAACAGCTGCAAAGAAACATTGTTTGCAACAGTTTTAAGTTTATGTTTTTGGGGGCTTTTAGAATAAGTGAAGTTGTGGCAGAAGGACGACATGATTGGTCAGGGAAGGCTGTGACTGTACAAGATGTTTCATTTTACCCATGGACATTGCATATTGTGGTGCGGCGTTCTAAAATAGACCAACGGGGCTGGGGGTAGGGATGGGCAAACATGATTTGGAAGTTCGGAGTTCGACCCAAACTAGGCATGTTCAGACGACTGAACACGAACACGAACATGAACACGAACTTACCAAACCAAACTCAATTCCGAACATCAAAATAACCAAAGAGTTTGGTCAGTTCAGATCGCGTTCGGATGAGTTCGGGTGGCAAAAAAAGTGTCACTGGAAGGTCAAACGTGTAGCCAGCTGAGGAGCAGACTTCCAGGCAACAGGGGTGGAGAGGCTTGGAGTAGCAGCCAGCCTGCCCAATCACCATCCCTTTTCGCCCGTGGTCTGCAATAGGCCACGGTCTAGGCTGCATGGAGCCAATGGGACTTGCGGTGAGGCGGGCACAACAAGAAACAAAACTGTCTGACTCTCCCCTTCCCAACACCTTCTGAGCTAGTCACTGTTCCTGAACAGCAGGCATTTCAGAAGGCTCCCTCTTCCAGTATTTCCCAGCTCCCCAATCCCTAGTTCCCTGTGTTTAATCTTCCTTCCTCCCTCCCCCCTCCATTGAATCCTTTCCCTCTCCCATATATTCCATCCCATATTCCCTTCGCTTCCCCTGTTTTTTCATTTAGAGTAGGATTATTAGATCGATTTAGGTTTCATTTCAGTTTTATACCCCTCCTTGTGTTGTTTGTGATTCCACTCATCAGATAGATAGATAGATAGATAGATAGATAGATAGATAGATAGATAGGAGTTAGCTTAGTGATAGAGATCTCGTTAGTGATTTAGTTTTAGTGTTTGTAGGAGTAAGTCTGTGTACTTATTAGATAATCCATTTAGTTCATAGCATTTAGAATAGTTAATAGCAGTTAGATTTAGTATAGATAGATAGATAGATAGATAGATAAGTTTAGATTATATATTAGATAAAAAAAATTAAAATAGTTTAAAAAAACCATATAAAGACATTATTTTGGAGGGAGAAATGGAGAAAGGAAGGAGAGGCCGGTCTGCTGCCTGTAGGGGAGGCAATGGGGCATGTGCCAGAGGCTGGAGGGACCGTGCCAGGGGAGTGGCAGCAGGCATCAGCAGTAGCCAGAAGCGGAGCACGTCACCCCCCCACAAACTCAGCAGGCCTGCTTTAGGGCAACAGGCTTCAGCGGCTCAGTGTCGCCTCCTGGCAGTGACCTCCTCCACACAGGGCACTGGAAGGTCTGCAGGACTTGGGGCTGCATCTGTCTCTGCTGGTGGTGGTGCTGGAGCACGTGCTGGTGCTGCTTCCAATGTTCATCCAGGGCCACAGATGTCCCCCACTGTTGAGGCAATATCCAGCAGTCCACAGCTGGTGGATCTCACCCCGGCTGCTAGAGGCAGGGCCCGATCCCTGGGCAATGTCAGTAGGGAGAGCAGCAGCAGCAGCACTAGCAGCTACAGAGGGGGGCACAGGGAGAGTGCCAGCAGCATGGTGGACACAGGCAGTCTAGCCTCAGGGTACCAGTACTCCCCTTCATGGGACATCACCGTGATCGCGGACAGTGAGGAAGAGGCCGACACTAGTGCCTTAGAGGAGATGTCTGTAGCTGAGGCGATGTCTGACCCTCCTCCCAGAGCTGTGTTGCCAGCGCCACCAAGTTCTCCCCCTCCCAGCAGCACTGGCAGCAATGCGTTTAACGGGGTGGGAAAGAAGGTAGGAGGGGAAATAATCCTCAGACTGGGATCATTTTAAGCAAGTGTGGGCAGATGATCCCAGAGAAGTGCAGTGCACACTGTGCAATAAGGTGGTGAAGCGTGGGCAGGTGCTCGCCAACTTTGGCACAACTGCAATGGTGAGGCACCTCAAGGCATGCCACAATACTCTGTTGCTCAGCGGGAAGGCAGGGGAAGTGGATGCCAGCAGGTTCCCGACTGCAGCATCCAGTCGTCCGGCTCCTTCAGCAGGCCAGTGTCCTGCAGCAACTGCTGTCGCCTCTAGCAACAGGAGCAGTATGGGGGCAGAACAGCAGCAGGAGCCACCCCAGCAGTGCCGTCAGTCCACCATGGAGGAGATGGGGCTGGGGGATCTGTCCAGGCCATCGTCAGGGTGCCATGGCACTGGCTTCCAAGGGAAACCCAAGAGCCTATTTGCAGAAATGATTGCCCTGGATGGGCAGCCCTTGTCAATTGTGGAGGACAAGGGATTCCAGCGGCTGATTGGGTTCCTGGCCCCCAACTTTAAGATGCCTTCCTGTGCCACCCTGAGTCAGACCGTGTTTCCACAGCTCTAAAGGGCTTTGAAAGAGTGGGTGAGGGAGCTTCTGACAGGCTGGGGGGGGGGCACAGTCCACTTCACCACTGACCTGCTGTCCACCAGAAACGTCCAGCATGCCTACTTGGCAGTGACTGCACACTGGTGGCAGGACCCAGAGGCATCACTTGGCAGTGGCAGGAGGGGACCTGAAGCAGGGTATAGGTGGACCCTGATTCAGGAACAAGTCATGGACAGCTCTCATATTTCAAGGAACCTTGAGGCAGCCCTAGCCACCATGGTGAGGGAGTAGGTCAGTCCGTGACAGGGGCTTCACAAGCATCCCTTGCACTACACACACCCTCCAACTTGTGGTGAAGGATGCCCTGGGCTTGGGGGAGAAGGGGATTGGGCCAGGCACATTTAGCTCCCTGGTCGAGCAGGGGAGGGAGTTGGTGGACTTCTTCAACCACAGCGTGATGGGCAGTGTCGCGAGCTCCTCCAGAAGGAGCAGGCTGAGCAAAGGTCCCAGGTGCACACGCTGGTCCAGAATGTATCCACTAGGTGGAATTCCATCTTCCTGATGCTCGACCGGTTTCTTGAACAGAAAGCCGCCCTGCATCAGGTAGAACTGAAGACAGACATTGAGGCACCTCCAGGGTACAACAGGGAGGAATGGGAGATTATCGCTCACACAGTCTTCATCCTGAGACCATTCCTGGCCATCACAGAGACCTTGAGCAGCTCCACTGCCACCCTCAGCCAGGTGACCCCGCTGGTCCATAGTCTGCACAGCAGCCTGGATGAGATTCTCGGGGGGGAGGATTGTGGCCCTCAAGGCAGGAGGATGTCAGATGAGGCAATTGACCTTGCGTGGAAGATGAAGGCAGGGCTGAATGAGCACTTTGACAAGCTCCTGCGCTGGGACGAATATGTTCTAGCAACCATGATGGACCCCAGGTTCAAGGGCAGCATCATGGCACATGAGACAGCAGTCTATGGCCTCCGGAAGGTTGCGCTGGTGCAGAAGGTCAGGCAGGCAGAATGGGCCATGTAGCAGGACACCCCTGTGGATGGTGGGAGTGGGAGCAGCGACCCCTTCCAGCCATCTGTGTCTATACCTGCCCCCATCCCTAGCGGTAGCACCAGCACCAGGATGAGCAGCAGCAGCATTGATCCCAACAGCGATCCCTTGGCCTACTGGTCCAGCAAGGCCAACGTGTGGCTGGCCTGTCCAAAATGACCAAAGGTATCTTGTCCTGCCCACCAACCAGCGTCCCCAGCAAGAGGGTTTTCTCCATCGCAGGAGACATTTTCGCTCCAC
>QEPC01011396.1:1328131-1376704 GCA_003113815.1 Sphenodon punctatus
GTCTCTCTCTCTCTCTCTCTCTCTCTCTCTCTCTCTCTCTCTCTCATACTAGACGGCCTTGGCCGCCTTATCTGACTGAGCTCATGATGCAGGGTGGCATTGGGAAACAAACTGTAAGCCTGCGAGCCGGCCTATGGCTACACGATCTCGGCCCACCTATGTGACACTGACGCTCTCGCTCTCTCGCACTGCTCAATCTTTGCTAGCCTATCTGAGTGCCCTGCTGCCAATGTCCCAGCCTGCCTGCCGTACTGCCTCCCATGCCACGCTGCCTGTCTGCCCACCCAGGTTGCCGCCAAGCTCAAAGCCTGCCTCAGTCCACCTTCCTGCCTCCCATTCCACGCTGCCTGTCTGCCCACCCAGGTTGCCGCCAAGCTCAAAGCCTGCCTTAGTCCACCTTCCTGCCTCCCATGCCAAGGTGCCTGTCTACCCACCCAGGTTGACTACCTCAAAGTCTACCAAAGCCTGCCTCCCCTAATGCCTCTCATGCGATGCTGCCTGCCTGCCCACCCACATTCCCAGGTGGCAAAGCTCAAAACCTACCTCAGTCTGACTGACTGACTCCCGCTCATGCCATGCCACCTGACTGACTGCCCCGGCAACCAATGTCTGCAGGTGCTAGTGCCAATGATCCCCAGGCCAGGCCTATATACTGTCTGTGCCAAGGGTTCTGTACCCTGGCAACCAATGTCTTCTGGTGCTAGTGCCAATGCCCCCCAGGCCTATATGCTGTCTGAGTCATCGGTTCTGCGCCCTGGCAATCCAATGTCTGCTGCTTCTGCCAATGCTGCCCATGCTTTCTGTGCCACAGGTTCTGGGATCCATCATTCCACTCACAGAGAGCCATCGTTCAACCGCATCATGAAGCAGTCACTCCCCAGGACCCACCATGAGGGTTTTGGGGCCAAGTTACAGGCAGGGAGAGCTGTGGCCAAGATCGAGAAGCTGTCGTTCCACCACATCAAGAATCATCCACTCCAGCCCCAGGACCCACCATCAGGGTTCTGGGGCCTACTTTACTAGCAGGGAGGACTGTGGCCAATATCTACAAGTGCCACTCCAACCCCAGGACCCACCTTGATGGGTCTGGGGCCATCATTCCTCGCATGGAGATTATGTCTTTCCACTGCATCAAGAACCAGACACTCCAAGCCCAGGACCTGATTTCAGGGTTCTGGTGTCAAGTTACAGGCAGGGAGGGATGTGGCCAAGATCCAGAAGCTGCCACTCCAGCCCCAGGACCCACTGTCATGGGTCTGTGGCAATCATTCCTTGCACACTGTGCTGTCATTCCACTGCATCAGGAAACAGCCACTCCATCTCCTGGACCCACTGCCAAGGTTCTGGGCCTACGTTACTGTCAGAGAAGGCTGTGGACAATATCTACACGCTGCCACTCTTCTAGCCCTAGTACCCATCATGATGTGCCTGGGGCCGTCATTCCGCGCACAGGGTGCTGTCAATCCTGCTGCTGCTGTCTGCTGGGCCACGGGTACTGTGCCCTGGCAATCCAATGTCTGCCGCTGCTGCCAATGCAGCCTCTGCTGTCTGTGCCATGGGTTCTGACTCAGCAACACAATGTCTGCGACTGCTGGTATTGCACATCAGCCATTTGCTCCTCAATCTTGTAGACTGCAATAGCTTGGATGCGTGCACCAGCAGTCAGGGGCTGGGTGAACATTACAATGGGGCTTAATGGGAGTTTCTGTACCCAACTCACTTTCGGCTGTGGGAAATGGAGGCTATCGGCAATCACCCGTCCCTTTGCAACAACGCTCACCTATCTCTTAAGATCGACTATTCGTGTTCGCACAGCCCTACAGATCACATTCCAAATCCTCTCCACTTTGCAGATTTGACCGATGGTGCACGCATATCCGGTTGTGCAGCCCGCATTCAATGCTGAGTTCCTTGAGGATTTCCGCAGTGATGACCTACTCAGTTTGCTTGTCTTCTGACGATTTGGAGCTCGCCCCGGATGATCTCAATCCTAAAAGAATCTTAAACTTCTCCTACAGTCCAGGATCCTTGTTCTGTGACTTTGCCTTGGGTTACCCAAAAAGTGACAGGGAACTTCCACCCTCACCAGCCAGAAGGCATCTGCCCCTGCCCAGCCCCCTTAGTCCTGTCGTCTTATCATTCTTAGCCTGTACCTCAATGCTCTTGGACTTTAAGGTGCTGATGGCTCCCATGCATGGATCCGTCAATAAAGAATGTCACTCAAGGCATGCAGATTAGCAAATAGGTGACGATCAGGGGTGAGGGGGATTGTTCATGTGACATTATACCCATATGTTTATGTCTCTGTCACAGTTATTTAGTATGTGGGTATTTAGGTAGGTGACTAGGTGTGGGTGGGGAGTTTTACTTGCTTTCCTGTCTCACCTCAGTCTCTAGACCTCCTCCCATTTGCTGTCATTCCGCTCACGGAGATGACCCCCAGGCCTTGGCCTATATGCTATCCGTGCCAAGGGTTCTGTACCATGGCCACCAATGTCTGCTTCTTCCAGTGTCAATGGTCCCCAGGACAGGCCTATATGCTGTCCATGCCATGATGCCATGGCATCAAGGAACAACTGCTGCTGCCAGGCCTATATGCTGTCTGTGCCAAGGGTTCTGTACCCCAGGTTGCTGTCAAGCTCAAAGCCTGCCTCAGCCCACCTTCCTGCCTCTCATGCGAAGGTGCCTGTCTTCCCGCCCAGGTTGCTGCCAAGAGAGAGAGAAATAAGAGAGACAGAGAGAGAGAGAGAGAAAGTCCACCCACTATTTGAAGGAGAGACAGACACGATCCCACCCATGCTGTCACCTGCACTATATAGCCAGAGAGAGATAGAGAGAGAGAGGTTCCCAGCTAGAATGAGGGAGATGGGGGTTAGAGGGGGAGAGGTAGGCATATCAAGCTAACCTGACTGCCACCTGCCAGAACGAGGAAGAACTCCCATCTGTGCTCATGTGCCCAATGCTCATTGCCCACATCAATTTTCAATTCGATTGATTTGTTTGGCTATTGCCTTTACAAATTATATTACAAATTAAACACAGGGATGTATACATAAGACATAATAACACATGATAAAATAAATAAAATCCTACAACTATATATAGGGTTACAGCTTAACTAAGTTCCACTTTCTATGGTACTTTCACACTTCCATAATATAACAATTCCACAACTGGCCTTCAAGGCTATCTAATTTTTCAGTTTGAGAGAATTTCTTTCTCAGAATAGCAGCCCTAAAAGTGAATCTAGCAACCAACCTTGAAATTGGAGTAATTCTATCCAACAAACAATAGATCAGGAATTCATCTGGGGAGGGAAAAATGGGGAAACCCATCTCTCCCTGCATCTCCTATCTGGGAAGGGACAGGCAAGGAGATAATGAGACAAATCCTCTACCCCATCTTCCCTGCCAGACACTTCCTTAAATAATTAGGTTTACCTGCATATCTCCCCAAGGTCACTGCTGATTCAAATGTTTGAAATCAAAGGGCCGTGAAGGCTCTTCTATGTTGATAATCCCATATTTTCCACAGGTACATACTGCCATCTTTTGGGGGAAGGATACAACCGTACAATGGAGATGTGGGGACTAATGTAACTTGGCTTCTTCCTACCTGTAAGTCAACATCACAAATCCTTTCCTTCAGCATCTTTACACCAGCCTTAAATGGAAATTGAGCCAGAAAGAGAAGCGACAATCCAAGAGTACTAAGTTGGTTTTTAACAAAGGTTGCCCAAGGAAACTTTTTTGACTCATTTTCAGACTTCCAACATTTCTGCACTATTGAATCTTTGAGAATTACATTTAATTTTAAGGCATAACATAATAAACTTCTCTTAAGCTGTGATTCTAAGGAAGGAGAGCCTCTTTCAAATCTCACCAGTGCTGAGGATACCCCCGTAGGAGCCCCAAGTATTTTCCTCCATAATTTTGTCTGCACAGGCTCCAACATAGTTGATATTGCCAGGGAGTGCCCCCAAATCTGTGCTCCATAGGAAATTTTCATGATTACCTTTTTTTGGAAAACCCTTAGGGTGGGGGCAAAAGGCCGACCCCCCTTAGAGTAGTAAAACTTTTCTACAGTTAGTATACTGGCACTTGCCTCTTGCCTTACTGATTTCTTATGTGGCACCCAAGAGTTATTGTAAGCAAAAACGATCTCTAAATACTTGAAAATGCAGACCTGCTCAATCCGAGAATCATTTAGAAACCAGGGCACAGGTCTATAATTTTTGGCAAAGACCAGGGCCTTCGTTTTCTGGCAGTTTATGCACAATCCTTGTTTTCCACACTCACTGCCAAAATCTGATAAAAGCCTAGCAAGGCCAAGTCTCGCTGTAGAGAGCAGTACAGTATCATCCGCATACATCAAAATCGAAATCTGCTGGCTGGCAATCCTTGGCGCCAAATAATCACCTTTATCATGATGGCATACTATCAGACGATTTACAAATAGATTGAAAAGAAGGGGAGCCAGGAGACAGCCCTGCCTGACTCCTCTGGAGGTTTGAATCTTATCTGTTAGCTTTCCCTTTCTTCCCAAACGAATCTGGAGGCTTGTCCCCGTATACAATGACTGTATCAATTTTAAAAGTCAAGGATCAATTTCCAACCATTCCAGCTTTGCCCACAACTTATTCCTATCAATAAGATCAAAAGCTGCAGAAAAATTGATAAAGGCAGCATAAAGATCAAGCCCACTATTTCTGCACTGGTTGACCAAATAATTTAATATGAAACAATGGTCAACCGTGCTTCTGCCTTCCTGAAAACCAGCTTGCTCCTCAGCAAGGAGCCCGTAGTCAGACACCCACTGGGCTAACCATGTCAATAGTAACCTGGAATAAAGTTAGAGATAATAGGCAAGAGACTTATGGGCCGGTAATTTTGTGGCTCATTTCTATTTCCCTTTTTATAAAGAGGAACAACAACACTAGCCTTCCAATATTCTGGCACAGCAGCTAAATTATTTATTAAGGTGAAAAGATGAGCCAAGGCCCTGCTCCACCAGTAGGAATTTAACTTGAAAAGCTCTGGTGAAATAAAGTCTACAACTGGAGCCTTCCCCTTCTTAAGAGATAAAATGGCCTCCTCTACTTCCTGCTCTGTTACTTTATCCCATTTTGGTAACTGTTATATTGAATTACCTAGTTGGAGACTTTCAGAGGGTAGGCTAGCATTAAAGATCTCCGAGAAATGCTTTGACCAAACCGAGGACGGAATTTGAGGATCCTTTACTATAAGGGTGTTTTTCCTCAATTTTTTTTTAATCTGACTCCAAAAGAATGTGGCATCATTTCTTCCAAGGGCCTCCAGCTGTCTACCTCAAAGGCCTGTCTTTTTTCTCTGAGAAATACCTTGTTTTTTGCCCTAGATATACAGTACTTCTTCATCTGCTCCTTGGTGTTGTTTTTCCTTAATTACCTTGCCAACCTTCGAAGCTCTGCTTTCTTTTTAGCACAGTCCTTATCGCACCAATCAAACTGAGAGAAGCGTCTAGATTCTAAGGAGCCTGACCTTGTTAGAAAGGGGAGAAAAGATCGTAAAATCTCCTCCATAATATCCATGGCCCTTGCTGGGTTTTCTGTGCTCAATAAGTTTGATCTCAAACGGGTCAATTAATGTGAATCCAGATAATATGCCATTTCCTCTTCCAATTTACAGGACCATTTTTGCCTTATAAGGCCATTTTCAATACTTCCTTCATGGGACAATTGGGAAGGAATATTAATCTGAGAAAACCAGAGCTGCAGGACCAAGGTCAAGGAGAAATGATCACTCTCTATTCTGGGAATGATACTAAATTCCTTCACACTCTCAATCAGGGAGGGGGAAATTATATCAAGATCTATAACACTTTCCCCTCTTGAGTTTAAAAAAGTAAAGGCCCCCAGTGGATCCGCTGGGGTATTTCCATTTAAGATACAGAGAGAGTGGTCCTGCACAAGCTTATACAGGATTTTACCTCATTTATTTATCCCCTTGTCCTGTGATCGCCTAACTTCGTTCCATTCCTGGTTCTCATCGGACATAGAGCACATTTTTAGCTCTTTTAAGATCTGCTCAGCATTTTGACCAATTCTCGCATTTATATCTCCCAAAATCAGACAATCATCCTCAGGGAAAGCCTCCAGATTTTTGGCAAAAAGAGCCTCAAATTCTTCCCAAACAGGCAAGCCTTTGGGGCCTGGTGGGACACAGACATTATAAATTAATAACCCAGCTGAATATTCTGTCAGTAACCTAGCTGAGCGCCCTCATCACACAATATCTTCAAATCAAGTCCTAAGGCCTTGCGTAGCAATATAGATAGCCCTCCCATAAATCTCCCTTTTTGCCCTGGGATAAAAGATGCCGACAGAGCCCAATGGGTAAACCCATCAAGATAAAAAATTTAGGAATCCTTAGCCAATGTTTCTTGGAAACATATCAGATCATAAGCCTGAATAAAGGTTAAAAAATCAAAATCATTACTCTTCATTTTAATTCCAGCTATATTCCAGGATAAAAACTTTATTAAGGAGAAACTATTCTCCTGGCATCAAATGTCCTGCTTAGCAGTGAAGGAAGGACAGGATTTCCTCCAGTCCTGACCCTTCACTCGCTCTCTGTCCCAAAAAGAAAAAACTCCCAGCAACAACTGAGACCATTGCCCCTGGGAGTTAGCTAATATCTGATAATGTGCTAAATCTTTTTGCTCAGGGAGACCAACCAATTGGGTAAAACCCTGTCCCTTATCCTTTTCCCTTTGCTGATTTTGAGATGAAGGTTTAGAGGGGTCCTGCAAGGGCCCATGCATCTTATCCTTTCCCCCAAATGCATCTTGAACCTGGATCCTGGAAGGAACTTTTGGGGGACTGTGACACATATTGTGACTTCTCTAAAAGACATTCAACATTTCCACCCACACAGAGTCTCTCCTGTGAACGTAAAGGGGTGGAGAAAGCCGTCGGTAACTCCACACCCACTGGAGATGGCAAAGAGAGTCTCAAATCCCCTATATTTCCTTGTTTCCTAACCTTCCTGGGTTTTTCAGACTGCAGGCCTACATATTTAGTTTTCCCTGCCCTAGCACAAATGGAGTCTAATTTCTCAAGGATCTCCATAAAATTTAAGGAGTGCTGTGATATTTTAGATTTAGATGAATCATGATGTGATATATGAACCTCAGGCCGCTGCTCCAGAGGTAACTTAACTTCCATCTCCAAAGGTTCATCTACTCCAAGATCTGATTTAGATTTCTGTAAGCTCTTAGTCTGTATAAGATGTTGTGATTGGGGAGCTAATAAAAGGCACAAGGAAGAAGCAGCCCTTTTTTCCTCCGTCGACTTTACATTTTTACTGAAATCGATAAGAGGAGGGTCTGCATGAAGTGCCCATGAGACATAGACCCCTTTTTCATTTAGCTTTTCTTCCTTCACCAGGATTCGTGTTACAAAATCAGCAGAGCGAAATGTAACGAGCAACATCCAGCGCTTCTTTTGATTTATAACATGATCTATAGCCACTATGTCTGATCTAAGAATTGGTTCACCCATCAAAATTCTTAGATGTTCCGCAATGTCTAATGGGGAATTCCAACATGGAAGTACACCCATGGGCAGTGGGAAAACAATAAACGTCAGCATAACTGGGAAATACACAAGTCTCCCATAACCGTCTGCCAGGACCAAGTTCTTCAAGCTCGAGCTAGGGACCTTCTCCTGGCCAGTGGGCTGCACTGAACATGTCTGCATAGTCTGGTCTTGAGACTGGGCAATTTGCTTAATCGACTCCAAAGATTTCACTGATTTTTGAAGAACGTCAATTTTCTTGTTCAAGCCAAATAACTGTGAACAAAGTGTACGCAATGTATGCAAAGTGACTAACACAAGATCAGCCACTAAAATCATGCATCCAGGACCTTGTTCTATTAGGCTCCTGGAATCAGACACCATATGGTCAGAATTATTTTCCAAACCAGCATATTGTGACAGTACAGGACTCCTCCTGCCCAAGAATCTTTAATTCATCCTGGGAGGGAGATGCTAAGGGAGAGAAGCAATTTTGCACAATAATAGAAAGACTGCCCCTGTTGCTCTGATCTACTGGGCTGGTTTGTCTAAAAGAAAACCATCCATGCACCTCTGCTTTGAATTCCTAGCCTGGGATGACGAGGAGGGGGCTATCTCCTTCCTGGGGCGTTTCTGGTGTGCCATACCCCTTAAACAATATAAATTCTATAAATAAACTCAATATAATACCAATACAGAATTTTAAATTATATAAACTCAATAATTAACACAACATCCCTCTTACTTAAATAGCCCAAGCCTGAAGCAACAAGCAGTATAACAGCGAACTCAAAACACAAACAAGGAAATCCTGAGTCTGCGACTCAATGCGCCAATGGTGCAGCATCACGGTCAGCTATAGCCCAACAAACTGCATGGGTTCCTGCTCCTGGGAGCGCCGAAAGAGGGTGCGCCCTTGTGCGTGCAGCCCCAGCATGTGCCTACGGTGCTGCCATTGGTTCACTTTCCCTTTTGTTCACCCCACAGGTCTCAGACTCCGCCCCAGCTCTCCTCGCAGCACAGCTGACAGGTAAGGCGAGTTAGCAAGCACTCCCAGCCCCCACTCTAACCAGGCGCTGCTGTTGGTTCACTTTCCCTTTTGTTCACCCCATAGGTCTCAGCTTCCTCCCCCGCTTTCCTCCCAGCACAGCTGACAGGTAAGGTGAGTTTTCAAGTACTCCCAGCCCCCACTCTAACCAGCCATTGCTCATATCCAGCACACAGCAAACCTACCGTAATGAGATGGAATATAACACACAACATTTTATATGTGCCTGCCTGCCTGCCTGTGTGCATTCCTATACCTGCTGCCACCACCAACTTCAGCACATAGGGATAAAAGATTGGACAGGTCACACGAAGCTCGTAAAAAGAAATATAACAACTTTTATTAAAACTATTTACATAACAAAACAACAACAACAACATTCTAAAAACCAAAAGCAAACATTCAAAGGAAACATACATTTAATTTAGGAGTCTCTGGGCCTGTCCCCTGGGACTTGGGAGAAAGGCAAAAGCTGTTGGGGCGCAGCACAGGGATGAAGGTCGGCCACCTGGGACTCTGGCAGCTCATAGCCGTGGGAGACAGCAAAGTTCAGGGCCCCTTCCATGTCCCAATGCCTCCTGGAGAGAGCCTGGTGGTACATTTGCAGGCGGTCCATCTCAATGGAGACATACTGGCTGTACGCCTCCACCTTCTGCCTCTCCAACTGGACCACCTGCAACTGCTCCAACAGGAGGTTCTCCATGGTGACTGCAGATTGCTGGACCTCAGTCATGAAGTCCCGGGTGGGTCGCTGCAACTGAGCCCGAAATGCCTTGGCATCTGCATTTTCCCATGGCCCGGGGGTCTCCACATCAGGGCTGGGGGGGGAGGGCATATATGCCATAATTTGTGGGTTGCCTTCCCCCCCTTCTTCTGGCGCTGAGGCTCCATGACCACGGCCACACCAGACTCCTCCGCCTGCCACCTCACTCTCAGGCCATGGGTGTGCTCAGTGTGGGCGATGAGCCCTGATGTGTTCTTCTCCCTCTGCTGGTGGAATCCTTTTTTGCGGTGCTAAAAAGAGCAGAAAAATATAGGAACATAAGAAGTGCCATACTGTGTCAGACCAATGGTCTGTCAAGCCCTGCCTGCATTCTGTCTCCACAAGTGGGTGGACTGGGTGACCAATCTCTCTCTGCAGGGAACTTACATTCCTAAGAGGTCAGGTCATAGGGCAATTCATTCCCCATTGTTCCAGTCCCTGTGCCATACCTTGAATGTGCCGATTCCGTCGCCCTTGTCAAAAAACCTCCAAACATCCGACTTCCGGCGATGAATGTCTGGGGGTGTCACTGGCAGTGGCAACCTCTGCATAGGGGTCCTCCTCCTTGGCCTTGTCCTGGCAGCAGCACTGGGGTAGGCACAGGATTCCTCTCTGATATGGGAACACATTAAGAACACCAAAGTAATATCATGCATTTATGATGATGATGATGCCTCTAGTCCTCCCTCCTTGGGGTGCTAGGGATTGCAACTAGAAATCACGTCCAAATCCTGCCCTCCTGGGGGTTCTAGGGGATCATAGGGTTTGCAACTAGAAAGTCCCTGGCTGGCACATGAAAATCCTGCGCTCCCTGGGGTGCTTGGGAGACCCTGACTGGCACGTGCAAATCCTGCCCTCCTAAGGGTGCTAGGGGATGCTAGGGATTGCAACTAGAAATCTGGCTGGCACATGCTGGCACATGCAAATCCTGCCCTCCTTGGGGTGCTAGGGATGGTGATGTAAGATGTGACCCTGGCTGGAAAGACCCTGACCTTATTTTGGGGTGCTTAGGTAATGGAATGGCAACTGGAGAGTGGAGACCCTTGCTAGCCTGGCACATGTTTGGGTGGGGGTGCTGCTCATGCCAGAGCCCCCCTCACTCCAGTACCCTCTCTCCCTGTGGCAGACATCCACTGCCACCTGCTGATGCCCACTGTTTGTGCCTGACTGATGCCCACCACCCACGTACCTACGTGCATACCATTGAGCTCACTTTAACAAATAGAGCCTTTCTTGTCCTCAAAGTAAAACAAACGTTTACAAACCTGGCAGCACCTCCTGAGCCCACTGCTTGCTCCTCAGCTGATGAGCCGGATACCACCACCGGAGGTGTAGTAGGGGCAGTGCCAGTGACCTCTTCCTCCTTCTCCTCCTCAAGCATCAAGTTGGCCCCCAGCCGGTGAATAAGAACTGCAGCCTTATTCATTATTTTTAAACCATCACACACAGCCAAAACAGTCACCCACAACACACACCAACACTCACCAACCACCACCACAACAACAACACAGCCAAACCCAACCCAAATACAGCCAAAACACACAAACTGAACAGCCACCCAGCCAAACACACACTCACTTGCCACACAGCTCTGTATGCACTCGAATTTCCATTTTCTGGCGTGATCATGGCTTCATGTGCTCTCGCGATCCTTTTTTCCCCGAACGGCTGAACCCGAACCCAGCGAACGAACCTGAACCCAGCGAACGAACCGAACGGACAAACTGAACGGAACTGAAACGAACGACTGAACCCAAATTACGATCTGTTAGCCCATCCCTAGCTGAGGGCAACCAGTGAGATTAAACCAGATCAGACCACAAGACATTTGCCCAGTCCAGGCAGTCAGGAAATACTTGAACTGTCAACTGCAGGTCACGGATAACGTATTTATCCATGGAAATGAGGTCTCCCTGACATGAAATCAGTTTAATGGGGTATTCAAGCAAGCAGTGAAAGCAGTGGGTTTGCCTGTGGTGTGTTACGGATCCCATGCATTTAGAATAGGTGGGTGCTGTAACTATGGCAGCAGCCGCAGGCATGTCTGACCAGGATATCAGGCCCATAGGAAGATTGCGATCACGGGCTTTTCAAGGATATATACGGCCTTTAAATCCGAGTTAACGTGTTACGCTTTACATTCTCCACAGGCACCAGGCAACAACGGGGAAGCAAGACGGTGGTCTGGATAATCGGTTACAGTTTGGTCCGCTGGGCCAGAGAGGCTTCAAAGAATGCACAATGGGGGACGCAACTGGGCCTGTCATCTAGGGCAAGGATAGAATGGATAGGATGGGGGGGGGGATGAAATGGGAATAACTGGTGCCTATGTTGGCCTGTAGGCAGCACCAGCCACACCCGTGCATAATAATTGTGCACTTGGGGGGAAATGATTTGTGGGTTGCAACTAGTGTTAGTTTGATAATAAAAATTAAGAGTGGGCTACCCATGATTAGGAGGTTTTTCCCAGGGGCAATGATATTGGGGATACATTTAGTACCACGACTTACGTGGGAGGACGTAACTCATCCCAAGAAAACTGATAAGGCACGAAAAAATGTCAACAGGGAAATTGGAAAGTGGTGGTGTAATTTAGGTGGGGGATGTGATGAACATAAACAACTGACATATAAATGGCCAGAGCTTTTCTTGATGGATGGGGTCCATTTGTCCCAGAGAGGTACTACCTTGTATTTGGCCAAGTTATCTGAGGTTTTGGAGGAGTTGTTGTGAGCAAGAGTTGGTGGGGGGATGGGAAAATTCAGAGGCTGGTTGTCCTGTTCTGGTGGCGGGGGTCCAGCATGGTTAATAGGTGTTGTTTGGTATTTTTAGAATAGAAGAAAGAGTCATCTACATAAGAGATGGCGGGGGGCAATACCTGATTATAAGCAGGGCATGGCTAGCAACAGGACCATCCCTCAGGGAGGGGTGTCAAGCGGGAGTAAGGGCAAGTATGGCCCTCTAACGTAATGGCTCCATTCTCCTTAGTCAAGCCCATACGGTTGTTTTTTTCCCCTTCGGCCTTGGCCAGGGAGCTGTTCGAAGGGGAATGTTTCTTAAAGTTTTAGTGCTGGCATTGGAGGGTGTATCCAAGTCAATCACCTGGGTTAATTAATTAATTAGGTAAGATAGTATAACAAAATACTGGACCCGTGATTACTTAGTAGCAATAACACCAACGTTTCTTGCTCTGTTTTTTATTAAAGAGTGCAGCCATTTAATCCCATGTCATGTCTCCGTGTCTTATTTCTGGGGTGCGCCAGCAATAAAACTAAATTGTGCAATAAGGGCCAAATAATTACCTGCCCTCTTTTCTAGAAAGTCAGTAGAGTATATCTTGTGCAATATATTTGCTTTCCCTATCAAGGGGCTGTAAGGGTGCCTTATCCCCATGCACATCCCCCCCATCATAGAGCAGTCAGCCACAGCCATGGCTATCAGGAAATTAGGGGCTGGAGATGAAATTTTAAAAATCATGCCCCATCTCTGGTATAGGGTACACCTGAAGCATTTGAGGGTCTATGGACAACAACTGCATACATCCCTTTCAATGGGCTCTATAATGCCTTTAGCAAGTGGGATGACAATATGCTCCCTTTACCCAAATGTCCACGTATCAAACAGTTACTAAGGCACCTTTGAGTTTAGGTTGCCCAGAGGGGAGACGTAGGAATGTGCTCCACCCCCTGAGCCATGGAAAACTCAGAGTCCTGATCCCAAGGAGGGAGTGTGCTCCACCTCCTGAGCCATGGAAAGCTTGTAGTCCTGATCCCAAGGAGTCATCCAGTCCTGCTACAGGAGCGCATCTCAAATGCTTGTCGGTGCTGGTATGGTGCCAATGTGCTCCAGCTCTGAAGGTCTCACCGTGTATTCCAGAAGGTCTTCAAGTTTGGTCCCATAGTTCAAATACGTTGCAGCACATTGCTGCATAGAATGGCAGCGGGAAGGCAATATCCTCTGTGCCAAAAGACTTGGCACTGTGGGGCATGGTGCCTATGGAAAGCCCTCAGTTGGCCAATATGTGTCAGATACAACTTGACAGTCAATAGCTATCTAGCAGTAGGTAGCCCAGCTCTAGCTAAATTAAAGAGTCACGGGTACAGCAATAGCTAATCAATAGGAGCACAGGAGGTGCTGCACAGGAGAAGATTGCCATTTGTTGCTGGCAGGTATTCGTAACAGAAATGACTTTGCAATGTGTTTGGTATTTTTAAAAGCTACCTTAAAAACTAAACTTCTAGAGAATCAGTGTGTTTTTGTTATGAAGAAAAAAATATGTAGGATATATTCTATTTTGTTTTTTGACCTGCTTAATACATGTCAATTGTTTATACTTGTCTTTCTATTTGCACTTGCTCTGGGTCTCCATTTCACAAATATGTACCTCAACCAGCGCTCCTCATCTCATCGCCTCAATTTTATCGCAACGTCTCTCATTCTTGAAAGGAATTTCCACATATACACAAAATATTGGCACAACTGTGCTGTTTGATTTTTTCCGTGACACCAATATGACCTACATTGAGGACAGTAAAACGTGCTTTCAGTTTACTTTTTTCAGCTTCGTCTTCTTTTTATTATTCCTGTTCCCAGAAACTGCTTCAACTATGAGTTTATATCAGCTTTTTTGGCAGACTGAGGTTTTCATATCTAGTAACCAAGTAGAAAAATAAAGGAATCCACTCGATCCATTCTATACCTCAAGTGAGCACCTTCAACATCACTGTGATGTCTCATCACTAGAGGGTTTAAAAAAAAAAAAAAAAGAAGTTAAGAGTTTCTAAAAGATTACATTTAAAAATGCAGTCAAACATTCACCACAAGTATGAAAAAGCCCAACTCTTTCACATATGGTACAAAATTGACCCATTAATATGCCTCACTTTTTATGAAACTCCGTAAAGAACAATACATGGGGGGGCGGGAATATTTCTTTACTTATTTTATTTCTTTCCATTTATTTGCCACCCCCTCCTACAACAGCAGCTCAGGACTGCTTACAACATATTAAAATATAACGTGCAATATCTCAAACAATAAATAGCAATATAAAAGCAATAAAAACCCTTAAGTAGAGCTAAATGAATACCCTCTTCCCCCTAACCCAGACCCCCACTCATCACCCATCTCCCCCGCCAAAAGCCCAGCAGAACAGCCAGGTCTTAAACTATCTTCAGGAAGAGGGGGCCAGGTGGACCTCCGTTGGGAGGGAATTCCATAGCTGGGGTGCGGCCACCGAGAACGTCCCCCTCATCATCACCACCTGAGATATGCAGGGAGCTTCAAGGAAGGCACTTCCAGCCAACCTCAAGGGCCAATCCAGAACCTGGAGGGTGAGGTGATTGTACAGATAGGTGGGGACCAGGCCATTCAGGGATTTATAGGTCAAAACCAAAACCTTGAATCAAGACTGGAAGACTATAGGCAGCCAATGCAGAGAGCAGAGCACTGGTGTAACGTGCTCGCAGCGACCCATCCCCGTGAAGAGATGGGACACCACATTCTGCACTAGCTGGGGTGGGGTCTGGTGGGGGGTAGCCCCACGTAGACCACATTGCAGTAGTCTACGTGAGATGAAAAAGGCATGAATGATGATGGCTAGATCGGTGTCTAAGACATATGGCCGAAGCCATCACACCAGATGTAGTTGGCAAAATGCGACCTTCACCACAGCCACCACCTGGACATCCAGGCAGAGCTGCGGGTCCAAGATTACCCCCAGACTACGAACCTGAGGAACCAATGGAGGGCTGGCCTGAGGAATCAATATTGGGTGCCACCACTCCCTTGGCTCCTTCCACAAATACCACCTCTGTCTTTTCAGGATTCAACTTCAGGCCAGTCTGAACATCTCAATCTGATTAGGGTAGAGGAGTTTAGTGTTGATTGAGAGATGTAACTTATATAGAAAATTTAAGTATGCTGGCATGGTGTGCCTTTTGTTTAGTTTTTAGAAAATGGTTTATTTATTACCATGATTTGTACCCCACCTCCCGTGCAAAGCAGCTCGGGGCGGCTAATAGTTTAAAAGAATATAAAAACAATAATAAAATAAACAAACATAAATATATAACAGTAAAACCAATAAAACCACCAATCCCAATAAGGACATCAGGGGAAGTAAAAAATACACTCCTCCGCCCCATCCAGGTCTTGCAATATCAAAAAGAGGAGGAGAGGTCTGGAGCCATCCGAGACTCCACTGGCAGGGAGTTCCACAGACTAGGCATGGTCACCAAGAATGCACAGACCTCTCAATGGTCCTCCCCCGCCCGGACACCCGGAGAACTTCAAGGACACTCCCAGTGGACCACAGGGGCCGATCAAGAGAGACTGGTCCCAGAGAGAAAGGCGGTCCTTCAGGTAAGTGGAGCCTAAGCTGTATAGGGATTTATAGGTAAGCACCAACACTTTGAATCTAACCCAGAAAACTATAGGCAGCAAGTGCAGAGCACGGAGCACTGGTGTAATGTGCTCACGGCAACCCATCCCCATTAGGAGACATGCCGCCATATTCTGCACCAGATGAAGTTTCTGAATCATCACCAAGGGTAGCCCCACATAGAGTGCGTTACAATAGTCTAGACTTGAGGTAATGCAAGCATGGACAATAGTGGTCAGGTCAGAGTCTGAGAAGTAAGGTCGAAGCTGCCGCACCAAACGTAACTGGTGGAAAGCGCTCCTTGCCACAGCCTCCACCTGGACATCCAGGTGGAACAGGAATCAAGAAGCATGCCCAGAGTAGGAACCTGGGGGACCAGTGGGGAGCAAACCCCATCAATGACAGGGGACACCACACCCACTGCCTTACCCACTAGCATCACCTCCATCTTGTTGGGATTCAGTCTGTCAACTCACCCTCATCCAGTCCCCCACAGCCGCCAAACACCGGGTAAGCACCAAGACTGCTGGGCCTGGATCAGCTGAAAAGAGAGGTAGAGTTGGGTGTCATCAGCATATTGATCACTCCGCGCACCGAACCCTCTAACGACCTCACCCAAAGGCTACATGTACACGTTGAACAGGAGAGGAGACAGAATAGATGCTTGTTGGACTCCACACATGAGGTCCCTGGAAGATGACGAACACTCACCCAGCACCACCTGTCAGAAAGGAATGGAACTATTCAAGAACAGTTCCACCTACCCCGTCTCTGTCCCGTAAGCGGGTTACCAAGAACTCATGGTCAGCGTTACGTATTTTTCATGGGGGGGTCACGTTTCTGGTTAAATATTACCCCCTCTGTGACTTTTTACCTTTTCCTGTGACTGCTGTGAAAGCTCTCATTTTTCCCTTCTGGAGCCACAGTGCCACATTGGCATTGTTTGAGGTGGGGCAGCGCCCACTGAGAGCACTTCAAAAGGCATTCTGGAGCATCTGGGGGTGGAGTTGACCACGTGACGTTGCATCGGAGGTGGGACAGGGATCACTGAGAGCTCTTAAAAAGTCATCCTGGAGCAGCAGGGAGCAGACGGCAGTTTTCCCGGTGCCATAGCTTTCCCGCTGCCACTCCTTATTTGACATAGGCTTTGGATAGGACCCTGGGGTTTACAATCTAAGGGGTTTATCCCCCATTTGAGGACTTTTCCTTTGCCACTCCTTATTTTAAAAGGTTTGGGATAGGACCACGGGGCTTACAATCCCCCATTTGAATGCCCTGGGTCTTATAATTCAAGAGGTTTATCCCGCATTTGAAGACCCTGCAGCTTACAATCTAAGATGCTCATCCCCCATTTGAATGCCCTGGGACTTACAATCTAACGGGCTGACACCCTGCTTCAGGGAAATAGATTATTATTTTTAAAATGTAGCTAATACTTTTTTTTAATCCATGTTTTATGTGACTTTTTAAATTTCTTTCCATAACCAAGTCACACCTTTTTTTAGAAATTTGCCATGAAAAATATGCATCCCTACTCATGATCAACGGTATCAAATGCAGTCAAGAGATCTAACAGGATCAGAGACAAGTGACCCAAGTCCAGCTCATGGCGGAGGTCATCAAACAAGCCCACAAGTGCAGTCTCAGTGCCATAACCTGGGCAAAAGCCGGACTGTGAGGGATCAAGAAAACTGATACAGTCCAGAAGCGCCTGAAGTTGTTGAGCCACCACCCATTCAATAACCTTCCCTAAAAAGGGAAGGTTAGAGACTGGCCGATACCTGGCCAGCTGTAACCAAATCTGTATTATTCTGAAGGACATCTATTATTTTTTTCTAATAATCTGCACAACCAATTGAGAATCTCTCTTGAAATTCCACCCCAATATCAGCTACACCCCCACCTTTTCATCCATGTATCCCATGAACATTCCCACTTTAGTATCCATTTCCTAAACACAAAAGTCAACGAAGCAGCGGGATCCTAAAGATGGTGATATACAGAAACCAATAGATTATCACACCTGATAAACAAATTCAGCAATTTGGTGAATGAACACTCAGGGTGCTCAATTCATTCCCCTTATAGACAAACAAAGCAACCAGAATTTTCCAGACGGCTTGAGGTTTCTGCTTGAGTTAACATCTAGGCAGGATCTCTCTGATACAGCAACTTTTGTTTGGCTGGCAGGGAAAATAAGATTGAAAGTATGGACAGCCCTAATGGATTCTGGCAATTTGAGATAACTACTAACACCAGTCCTTGGGTGTCCCTCGACCCAGGGTGAATGACGTTTCGTCTGCCATTCCAAAACGCCCTGGGTCAGTTTGGTAGACCCTGCACAGCCCATGGTTTTGCTTTTTAGTTAACTGCTTTATTGTAGTATGAGTTTGTTTGATGGTTTTATTTACTTTATCCTTCATTATATTTATGGTTGGATTTCTTTCTTCTATTTTCTGTTTCAAAATTACCTTTTGTAATGCAATGCTTGTATATTCATTGGCTATGATGAAAGTTGTGCCTTAAAATCAATCGATCAATCCATCAATCAATCAAACACAAAAGTCAACAAAGCAGCGGGATCCTAAAGATGGTGGTATACAGAAACCAATATATTATCACAACTGACAAATTCAGCTATTTGCTGAATGAACACTCAGGATGAGCAATTCATTTAAATTTCTTTAGTAAGAAAAACAAGTTCAAGATACAAAAATGAATGTATAAATAAACAATCTTCATTACTGTAACCAAGCCAAGAACGTGTATGTGAGTTCTCACATCCTCATGATTGTCTCATCCCTTGTCTTGCCGTCTGTTCCCCCTTTCCTATCTACCCTCCCCCTGTCTTTAGATTGTAAGCTCTCTGGCAGGGACCGTGTCTCTCTTATTTTTTATTTTTTTTAAAAACTCCAGGTACATCGCTGCTGCTATGTAAATGCTAATAAGAATTATTTATCATTATCATTATCATTATCATTATCATTAATAATAATAATAATAATAATAATTTGCTTTCATCTGTTTTCATTTCAAAAATAAAAACAATTTATTTTTTTTTAAATTAATGTACATATGCAAATGGCCACCACATAAACTGTACACTTCCAAAATGGAGCTAGCGGTGTTGGCACTGTTTTGGAAAAGAGCAGCCTGCCTGCGCTTGTGCAGACTGGCTGTCCTGCTCTAAAATCATTCTGATACTCCTGATGCTATTATGAAAATGGGTACACATAGAAAGAATGGTCCTGGTGGCTATTTTCTGCATGCACTGTAATTTTAAAATCCTCCCCCCAATTTATAAAAAAATAAAATAAAATAAGAACCATTACAAATCACTATACAGGTGCAAAATAGCCTCTGGACCATTCTGTTCATGCACACCTTTTTCAAAAACGGTGCAAGAAGCATCAGCACCATTTTGGAAAATGGCTGCGAATGTGCAGAATGGCTCCGTGGCTATTTTGCGTATGCAAAGTGATTTTTAAAAATAATTTTTTAATAAAACACATACACACACACCTGAAAACAGTAGGATCATTTACAAAAAAACCTAAAGATGAAGGAGTTTTTGTGACTTAAACTGAAAACTAAAACAATGGTATTTTTGCCTTCTTACACCAAAATATTGTCACCTAAACCATATGCTCTAATACCACAGAATCAGTTCTGAAGACCCACAAGGCACACCCTGACACATTAAAAACTGCTTTTAGAGAAGAATAGTTGAAAACAGGTTCCCCATTAATGAAGACAAGTCAACGAAGGAGGAACCAAACCATGCCAGAAAAGTTTATGTAAAGCTTGAAAGCATGTTTCATAAACCCCTTGAGCTGAAAAAGTATTTTACCAAGCGAGGAGGACTGATTGTACTGGTACTCCAAGATGACCCACCCAACTTCAGGGGCCATTTCAGCTTTCTGGATCTGCTTTCCCACCCTGTCCTTGCACTATTGTCAAGCTGTAGCTCCACTGAAAAAACTCAAGTCCACAGATGTGGCAGGCTTTAACATGCGTCTCTGTGGCCAACAGTCTTGGGGTCTACTATTTCAGGTCTTCACTTGTGTGTGTGTTTCAGTAACCCATACAATTAGCAATTGAGAACACATGGAATCTATTAGGGATGAGCGAACGTGGTTTGGAAGTTGGGAGTTCTGCCCGAACTCGTCCTGTTCAGACGACTAAACCCGAACCCGAATCCGAACACGAATTGGCCAAACTGAACTAGATACGAACGTGAAAGGAACGAACAGTTTGGTCAGTTCGGATCGCGTTTGGGTGAGTTCGGGTAGCAAAAACGTGTCATTGGAAGGCAAAACATGACAGGGAGGGGGAGTCAGCTGAGGAGCAGACTTCCAGACACCAGGGGTGGAGAGGCTTTGAGTAGCAGCCAGCCTGCCCAATCACCATCCCTTTTCACCTCAGACCACTGGTTTTGCAGTCTACGATTGACCACGGGCTAGGCTGCACAGAGCCAATGGGGCTTGCGGTGAGGCGAGTGCAGCAAGAAACAAAACTGATTGCCTACCCCCTTCCCAACACCTTCTGTGTTGCCTCCCCGCTTCCCTGATTGCCTTCCCCCTTCCCAACACCCTGCCACTCTAGCAGGGTCGGTGCAGCCAATAGGCGAACTAAGCAGCTGCCTAGGGCGCCAACTTGGTAGGGGTGCCACACCGAGCCTGGTCCGCACACACCCACCTTCACCTTCCCCTCATCCCGACTCCCAAGTTGAAGTAAAAAGTTCCCGGGCCTCACGTCCTTGCCCCCCTGGGGGTCCCACCTACCTATGTCCTCCTATCATCTCCCCTGGACCTCCTCAGCTCTTCACCAACAGGGCCTCAGGGTCCATGTGACCAGTGCCGGCCCCTTCTCTCTCCCTCCCAAAAGTTGTATAAAAGCAACTTCCGGGAAGGAGAGTGCACAGAGTGCGGCGCAGGCGAGAGAGGAGAGGTGCCGGTGGACTTACCTGCATGCAGCTGAGGAGGTCCAGGGGAGATGATAGGAAGACGTAGGTAGGTGGGACCCCCAGGGGGGCAAGGACGTGAGACCCGGGAACTTTTTACTTCAAGTTGGGAGTCGGGACAAGGGGAAGGGGAAGGTGGGTGTGTGCAGACCAGGCTCGGTGTGGCACCCCTACCAAGTTGGCGCCCTAGGCGGCTGCTTAGTTTGCCTATTGGCTGCACCGACCCTGCTAGAGTGGCAGGGTGTTGGGAAGGACTTACCTGCATGCAGCTGAGGGAGTGCAGAGCCTGTGGAGGAGCGATGGACTGACAGCATCAGCCTGAGCACAGCAGCAGGCAACGGCAATCAAGCAGCAGCGTGGCGGTGGCAGACGAGGAGGAGGAGTGGACTCGGCTTTGGGTGACTGTCTGTGACTCGACGGCGGGCAGAGGAGAGTGGTCCGAGTTGCAGCGGAGGATGGATGATGAGTGGAGAGGCAACATCAGGCCAGCGGCGGAGTGGGAGCAGCGGCAAGGAGCGGACGGGCAGCACTAGCAGAAGAGGCTGAGCAGCAGTGGAGGGGAACAGCGGCGGCAAGGAGCAACGAGTGGTGGTCTGGCAGAAGTGGTCACCCAGAGATGTGGAGGGCAGAGGCTGCAGAGCAGAGGAGGGGACCTGGGCTGTTACCAACAGGGCTATTGATTAGTTATTAATTATTGATTATGGAGGCTCTAATTTTATGTGTTTATTGGGAATCTGTTTCTTTCAATATTACTGGGTTCCCCTGTTGCTTAACAATTAATTTAATTCAAAGACATTGAATGAGTCAGATTTGTTTGAATAATCAACAGTTTTATTATTAGTAAGCATCAAATAAAGTCCCCAAGAATATTCCACAATCCCATATATGAATATAGCTATTATAGAAACACATGTAAAAAGAACATACAGTCTCAATGCCCAATATTTCTCATACAAGTGCTCAAAGTATTCGTGGATATTATCTGGTTCTGGTTTATAAACTACGCTTGACTTTCTATGCATTCTTAACAAGCTATATATAGTTACCCCTTCATTCAGCAGACCAGCTCTGAAGTGAATAGGGAAGTTAACAGGTCTAGACCACAAGATGAAATTAAAGAAGTAGAAGATGCAGAGAAGATGTACTACTGCTCTCCGCCATTTGGTCCACTATTTTTATTACCTTGTTTCTCCTCCCATTATCCACCCAGGAAACATACGTGTTCCAATAATAATCTAATAACTTTAACCAATCACAAAACTATCAACTTTTCAAGTCACCAAGTTATTTCTTCATTTTACAATGCTAGATTCCCACGTCATAGCACAAGTTGCAATAGTGCGGTCTCAACTCCCTTTTCCTGTTATTCACAATATAGTTCCTTAAATCCTACAGCAACTTCAACCTAACCTTCAACTTTAANTTTAACACTCTTAAAGCCTCTATTTAGCAACATTTAAGCAACATTCTCTACTTCTATGCACTTCAAATATATGAATCATGAGTAAATATAAAAATCATTATCTGGGCCTCAGAAGCCTGAACTTAACAACTCAGGAATCCAAGCAACAGGGCCAGGTCCTATGTAAGTTCAACTCAGGTCCTGGGGGGGAGGGAGAGGGGAGACTTTAGGCCTGGGCGGGGTGGGTAAGGCTGGGTGGTGGCGGTGGCGGGTTGCAGGGCCCGGCGAGGCCTACTAGCCAGTGGCATGGCTGGGGCTTGGTGGCGTGGGGCCCAGAGAGGCCTAACCTATTGGCTGATGGCTTGGGCTCAGTGGGTAAGGCCGGGTGGTGGTGGCAGCGGGCTCCAGGGCTCGGTGAGGCCTGCTAGGCCAGTGGCATGGTGGGGCCTGGTGGCGTGGGGCCCAGTGTGGCGAGACCTAGCCTAGTGGACTGGGCCTGGTGCTGATGGGCCTGGTGTTGGCTGGGCCTGGGGCCTGGTGTTGGCTGGGCCTGGGGCTTGGTGTTGGCTGGGCCTGGGGCCTGGTGCTGGCTGGGTGGCCTGGGGGGGAGTCTATCACTGGCCCCACTGTGTCCCCCCATCTCCCATACTTCGGGGGGCATGACTGAAGTTTTGCCTAGGGCACCCAGTACTCTTGCACCGGCCCTGCACTCTAACCCCAGGACCCACCATCATGGGTATGAGGCCATCATTCCTTGCACAGAGGGGCTGTCATTCCTCCTTATTAAGAATCAGCCACTCCAGCCCCAGGACCCGCCATCAGGGTTCTAGTGCCAAGTTACAGGTAGGGAGGGCTGTGGCCAATATCCAGAAGCTGACACTCTAGCTCCAGGACCCACCATCATGGGTCTGGGGCCATCATTTCTTGCACAGAGAGCCTTTTTATGAACGCCCGAACCAAATCAAACACAATCAAACCAAAAGGCCGAACCTGAAGGCGTCGACCGGACCGAATGTGAGAACTGAACGTGCAAACCGAACCAAACCGGACCGAACCAAACGATCGAACCTGAACCGCGATCTGTTCGCCCATCCCTAGAATCTATTCATGCTTATTGATCAGAGAATGTAGAGCACTTCATTCAATGTGCTACACACAGCATTGGTAACTATGGATGATTTCAGATGTTACGGTCCTCCCTTTTACCACAGTGAACCACCTGTGTTGGAGGAGATCCCATAATGTCTGAAGGGGTTTCCGCCAGATGTTCACCACAGTGAACACCCGGCGGGAATCCAATTAACCACCATTCCGGAGGGGAGGCTGGCCTCCGCTCCAGAATGGTGGTGACCTGGACTATGGTCTGGAATCGGCAGATGGAAATATCTGTTACCTCCACCGAAACCAGAGCATTATATTTATTTATTATTTTATTTTATTTTATAAACTTCTATCCCGCCCCTCCTGCCATGCAGCTCGGGGTGGCTCACAACATTAAAATCCACAATAAAATCCTAAAACATTTTTAAAATCCACCATCATATAAAAACAGGGCAAAAGACAGTATAAATATCACTAGGTGGGGGAACTAAAAATATTCCCTTACCCCTCCCTCCCAAAGGCCCGGGCGAAGAGCCAGGTCTTACAACTACGCCGGAATGTTAATAGGCTAGGAGCCAGGCGAGCTTCCTCTGGAAGAGAGTTCCAAAGCCCCACCACAGAGAATGCATGGTCCCGGCCATGAGCCTGGATCGGGTGCAGTGGCCGGATTAGCTGCTGTGCCCACCCATCTCCAGGAGGGCGGCCAGTCGGGGGCACGTGGGGGGAGGGGCTGTGCGGCCGCACATTGCGTCGCACAGCCCCACTCACTCCCCGATCCCCAAGCAGAATCAGGCCGGCATGTCTGTTGACTGGCTGGCCTGATTCCAGAGGGGGACAAAGATTTGACCCCGCTCCATGTCAAGAAGGGAGGTCGGCACGTCTGACATCACCCTATGTTTATGAACGTGAATGATTTTCATGTTTGCAAATGAAAACACCCACCAGTCTGGGGACATTCACCCTGCCCACAGAGCAGCACCTCCACAAATTTGCTTGCTGCTGCTGGCTGTGGGCGACCACCCCTGACTTTGCTGCAGCAGTGGCTGCTATGCAGCCTGAGACAGGACACCCAGCAATAGTGCAGTTTACTGCTATGCGTCATTTCACTTATGCACACTGTTGCTACCATCTTTACTCTCTAGAGCATGCTGGGAAATGTTGTCTAGCAGCTCCAGAGAGCAAAGATGGCAGCAACCATGCACAAGTGCAAACACATGTAACATAAAACTTCACTATTGCAAGCGCGCCTGATCCCAGGCTTCATATTGGTCAGTGTGGCACCTCTCTGTGCATCCACCATGTGCAGAGGGGAGACGGACCCAGAAGTGACCCAGAGCAGCCCAACGAAGGGAGGAAGGATGGGTCTAGCAGCATGGCCACCGACACAGAGCATGCTCCAGGCATCAGGGAGGGCTGTCCCAAGGAAGCATGTTCTTTTGTGTCATGAGAGGGACTGAAGGAGGGACCAGGGCATCAAAGCATGGGTTTATATGGAGGAACAGAGCCAGAGATTGTTTTAGGATGACTTTTCTAATTTCTAATGGGGGTGCAGCAGACAAGGTTTTCTGCTTATAATTTTTTCAGAGATTTTTCTTTTGCTCAACATTGTGTAGGTTTTTGTTCTTTGCAATTTTTCCATTCATTGTGTGTTCTATTCCATTGATCATGAAATTGTGAAATTTTAATGGAAACCTCACCCTCTGCCAGCCCCACCTACCACCCAACTGACTTAAAAGTCCACGAGCATCCACTGGAATACACAGAGGAAAAGGATTATTATCAAGGGCACTATATCACCAGCCTGTGAACCAGAACCACCATTCAATTTCTGCACTCTAACTCCTTGTCCTGAAAGGGAAATGGCAAATTAGTAAAGGATCAACCTGGGAACTAAAATTCTTAACTCTATTTAATATCAAGAAGAACTGATTAGGCTCTTACCTAATCTTCTCATTCAGACTTTCTGAAGAACTGCACAGCAGAGATGTACACCAGGAGCCCATGTCATTTTTCATTTTCATTATTCGCTTTCGTTATTTAAATGTATCATTTTCATTTTCATAAATATCAATTTTTTGTTTTTGTTTTTGCTTTCATTTTCGTTTTCCAATGGTTTCAATGGAAAACATATTTTTGACAGTAACTTCTTTATTTTTTATATATTTGACTTAAACTTGGAGGGATTGTATTAAGTGTACCACATTTCAATGGAAGGCAATAAGTGTACCAAATTTCAAACAGATTGGATGGAGGAATCCAATTTTATAAGCAATTGAATTATATTATTTTGCAAAAATCTTCATACACATTCTTAGCTGTAACTTTTTTTCCTCACATTTATTGTAGATGGAACATCGCAAGTTTACACCGCTCCCTAAGTTTACTATCTCTGCCAACTTTCAGAATGATTGGCTAAAAGGTCCTGGTGGTATAAGGTCTTATACATATATGTCTGACTGTAACATGTCTGTAGTCCAACCAGTGTACATGACATTTTTCAGGGATGTATATCACACCTTCAAGATCAACTCTGCCAAATATCACAAAGATGTGATAAAGGGTTCCAATTCTATATGCTTGTACAGCATATGCAGAGAAGAAGCCTAAGCCAGGGATTCTCTTACGTGTCACTGTGGTATAAGATTGGTTTGTGATGCCAATTGGCCAGCAGAAATGTCACCTAAATATCTTCATTCTGTGCTGTGACCACATCTCTTCCCCACTTGTTACTGGGAAGTCAGAAGCATCTGTTTATGAAAGAACCAATAGAGATTCTCTTATGTCATCTGTCACAGTGCTACAGGATGTGATTGTGTTGATAACTGGTCAGCCTCGATGTGAAAACTAGGTCTCCTGATTTCTTAGAATCTATCTCCAAAGTCCCAGTTATGTCCCTTCTATGCCCATCTCAGGGTCGCCAACTATGCCTGCCTCAAAGTCACTACCAATTGGTGCTGTAAAGCTGGAAGCATGCAGTAACTGGCCAGTGAATGTGTCTGTAAGTCTGTTGGGTTTCTCCCTATCCTCCAACCTACAGCCTCCTTCCCCTTCCATGCCAGGTGCCTGCCTCTGACTGGCACTGCATGTGCTGCTATATATCTGAATAATGGTCTTCAAGGGGACCACTTAAATTGCTTATAAAATAAGTTTCCTTTATCAAATTGTCCTGTAGTTTCTCAGATATGAAAGGGAGTATGTAGGATACATTTATGCCAAATTTCTTGTAAAAAGGATGGAGTATAAAAATGTTATAGCTGGAAATGTATTTTCAAGGTAATGTCTTATACCATCAGGACCCTTTATTCGATGGGTGATTTCAGACGTTACGGGGCCCATTGGCCCCCTACTGAAATCACCCAACTCATTCCCTGCCAGGGTCACCCCATCACACCATATCAGACGTGCCAGGGGATCCCGGCGGGGAATCTGGGAGGGGGCGGAGCTGTGCGGCGCAACGTGCGGCCGCACGGCCCCGCCCCCTCCACACTCCCCGCTGCCTGCCCTCTGGGGAGACAGGCGGGCGGCGGGACCAATGCGACCACAGCGGCCAGCCGAATTCTCCACGGCCGGGATCACGCCAGTGATCCCGGGCCGTGGCGCCCGGCCAGACATTACTTTTTGTTGGTCCCCGCTGGGGATCTCTTTGACCACGCTTCCCAGGGCATTCCCCCCGCTAGCCCGGGAAGCATGGTTCAAATTGACCCCATGCGGGTATTGACCGTGGCGAACATCTGGTGGCCGCCAAACAGACGTTCGAGACACATTGACCACAGGTGGGTATTCACCATGGTTCACTGTGATCTCGTAACGTCTGAAAATACCCAATCTTTCTGAAAATTGGCAGAAGTATTAAGCTTGTGGAGATACATATAATTTACAGGTTTCAAGAAAATTGGATGGAAGATACAGAGGTTGTAGTCATGAATGTGCATCGAGCTTTTCTTAAAAAGCTTCTAAAATTGGCTCCCTTTTTTCTATCATTTTGAAAATTGGTACACATTGTGCATTGGGGGTATAATCTCCCCAATTTTAATCAGAAGTGAATAAGAATTAAAAAAGATATAGCCGGAAATACGTGTTCCAGATTTTTTCCTTTATTTCAAAAACAAAAAGTTCTTTTCTTTCTGTTTTCATTATTATCTGTCATTTTTGTTATTGCAATAACAATAATGAAAACACAAATTGTTGTTATTGTTATTGTAATAAAAAAATCTACATGCACACCCCTAGGCACAGGCTAGCAGAAGTTTGCCATATAATAGTGATGGGCGAATAGATCATGATTTGGGTTCGGCTGCGTTCGGTTCGTCTGTTTGGGTTTGTCCGTTCGGGTCGTTCGCTGGGTTCGGGTTCGGCCATTCGGTTCTGCTGTTCCGGTTCAGGTTCGGCCGTTCTGGAAATGTTTTTATATGGTTTTTTTGTTTGTTTTTTTATATGGTGTTTTGTTTTTTTATTTGGTTTTTTTGGTTTTATATGGGTTTTTTATTTAATTTTTTTATCTAATATTATATATATATATATACACTAAATTTAACTGCTATTAACTATTCTAAATGCTATAACTAAATGAATTATCTAATAAGTACACAGGCCTACTCCTACAAACACTAAAACTAAATCACTAACGCTATCTCTATCACTAAGATAACTCCTACAACTGCTATCCCTAACCTATCTCTCTATCTCTCTNATCTATCTATCTAATGGGTGGAATCACAAACAACACAAGGAGGGGTACAAAACTGAAATGAAACCTAATTAAATCTAATAATCCTACTCTAAATAAAAAATCCAGGAAAGGGAAGGGTTTCTGTCATGGAATATATGGGAGAGGGAAAGGATTCAATGGAGGGGGAGGAAGGCAGGAAGATTGAACACAGGGAACACAGGGAGGGGTTAAAAACAAAAAATAACACCTAAATCTATAATCTAATCTAAATAAATGATAATATGGAGATAAATGGGTTGGATGGGTGAAATATGAGGTAGGCAGGCAATGGATTAAAATAGGAATGAACAAAAACTGCTGGGAGAGAGGCCTGTTCTGAAATGCCTGTTGTTCAGGAACAGTGACTAGCTAGAAGGTGTTGGGAAGGGGGGAGGCAATCAGTTTTGTTTCTTGCTGCACCCACCTCACCGCAAGCCCCATTGGCTCCATGCATCCTAGCCCGTGGCCAATCGCAGACTGCAAAGCCAGTGGTCTGAGGTGCAAAGGGATGGTGATTGGGCAGGCTGGCTGCTGCTCCAAGCCTCTCCACTCCTGGTGCCTGGAAGTCTGCTCCTCAGCTGACTACCTCTCCCTGTCACATTTGACCTTCCAGTGACACTTTTTTTGCCGCTCGAACTCAGCCGAACGCGATCTGAACTGACTGAACTGTTTGGTCAGTTTGACATTCGGAATTGAGTTCCATTCGGTCTGTTTGTGTTCAGATTCGGGTTCGGGTTCGTTTGTCCAAACAGGTCGGGTTCAGGACAAACTCAGAACTTCCGAACTGCGTTTGCCCATCCCTACCATATAATAGCTAGAACTACTTTACCTCTTATCCCTCTAGTATCAAATAAATGTTTCTAGAGTACTGCTAAAGCTTAGCTAAATGGGAGAATTGCTTTACATTTTTCTGAAGGTTTCTACATTGATTATGAAGAGATTTTGGAGTGCTTGTCTGGATCTGTTTCTAGCACAACTTTATGCTGTTCGAAAGGGAGGGGTGAAAACCAAGAAACTTCTGAAGGTGACATCACCTATATTGTATCCTAAAAAGGATTGGAGATACTTCATGAGAAATTTCTGGCACTTTAAAGGCTATTTTAAAGGTTTTAAATAACACTCCCTGAACCATTTACAGCTGAAATGATGTTAAGATATTTGGCTTTATAGACTGAGGTTTACAACAGACAGTCCTTATAAAAAGAGAACTTTAAAAATCTCTGTGAAAGATTAATTGTTCATTCCTGTAAAACATCTTTTATATGCCAACAGTGTGGTCTAGAGGTTTTATTGTGACTTGTCTGGGACAGGCTGCATCGATTGTACATTGCTGTGTACAATCTCCACTCTTAAATTCAATTGGTGGAGGATTGTGCCCATAGTCTTGGGACCTCTCTTTGTGAGTAACAAAACCAGTGCAAAACACATGCTAATAAAAAGCTTTAACACAATCAAGTTAATGCGGTTCTGCTGGTGCATGTACCTTTAGGGAGTCTGCAAAGCCTTTAACCCACTTAGGCTAGTATGACAGGCAAGTCTGACACCTTTCAAAACTATACAACTAAATGGAGATTATAGCTGGGCAGGGAAGGATTTTTATTACTCTCTTGCATTAGAACTGTGCATAAATTATTCTAGAGCAGCAAGAAACAGCATTTGCTATTCATTATCACATTACACTCCTTGGGGTTAAAAGTATGTTAATGGCATTTTCCAAGGAACAAGTTAACTAGTCTCAACTGACCATTAATGGTGTACCAGAGGCAAAACTTCTCTCTTTGTCTCTATTCATAGTTGAAAAAAATATTTTTTAAGAATATGTTTATCACTACAAGTGTCTTTCAAAGGTACTGTACTTTTCTCAATTATGAGTAGTAGTGTTAGGTATACAGAGATGTAGAGGGAGAGGAAGGGTTAGGGGGAGTGTGGTAGGTAAAGCACAGGCCCAACGTCAGACCAGATACCCTTCAGGTTCTTATAGCGGCGCCGGTCAGGCTTATAGGGCCAAAATCGAAGATCATCAAAGGGGCAATGTTGATAAGGCTGTGGCTCTACAATTACCACTAACCAACAGTAGATGGCAGCAAGACTCACAGACAGTGCTCACACACACAGAGGAAAAGGAAATATGATCTAAATTAGAGATGAAACATGAATCATGTGCCGTCTCACAACACACGAGATTCTCACAACCCCCGCACGATATCTCGCAAGATCTTGCTGAGATTTTCAAGAATGTCACAAGATTCTCCAAAATCTTATGTGTGCATTGCACATGTGGAAAATGGCTGCTGCGGCCTCTGACACCCATTTTGGGCATGTGCAGAAAGTGTTTTGAGGGTTCTTGAGAATCTTGCGAGATTCATGTTGCCTTCAAAACACTCTGCACATGCACAGAATGGCCAACTAGGGCTGCGTATAAACAGAAATCGCTGTGGCAGTCATTTTCTGCATGCTGCACAGTGCCGATTTTCGGTTGCGCAAAGTTTTGCGCAAGAACGGGTCGAGTATCAGCTGATTCTTTACTCATTTTCGCAATTCTCACCAGGTTTTGGCAAGCAATCAATGAGTTTCAGCCCTGATCTAAATGGATCGTGTGGGGGAAGAAGTGAGGGCAATGAGAGGGCAACACAGAGGGATCAGGGTACACTGAGGAAGGGCAGGGCAGTGGGATCAGGAAGGAAGGGGTGCGGGTAACAGAAGGTGGGCACTATCAGGGCTACTAGACACAGATGAGTGGAAGGAGTGGGGGTATGTGAAACTGCAATCAAGGGGAGAACTCACCCTATGGGTAAGGAAGACTCATGTGAACCACAGGGGAGAACTAGGCAAGAAATAAAGGTCTGCTGGGGTAACTGGGCAGGGGTCGGAAGAACAAGAAAACCCCAACTCTAGACTAGACACAGACTGCAGGGAGGAAAGAGACAAGAGACAGAGGTAACAAGGGTAATACAAAGCAAGATTTCATGCATACTACAGGGAGGAGATACAAGGAAGCACGAGGCTAGGCTATCGACGGACATTAGGGAAGATTGGGGCAAGGCAGATTGGTAACAGGGAGCTACAAGGCTACCATCTACAAGGACTGTAGGGAGGAGCGGGACAAGGTGCAGAGGTAACAAGTGTGAGGAATGAGGAAGGGAAAGACTTAAAAAGGATAAAAGAACACAGACATAGAATAATATAACCTGGAATATAGGACCCAGGTACTCACCAGATTTAGACCATACAGGCTAGATCATCAAGCAAGCAGATGTTCTGCAAGCTTCCTGCTGCTCCCAGAATGCCTTATATGCAAACTGGATGGGTGTGGCCTTGAAGACAAAAGAAGGGGACAAACACTAGAAACCCTTTACCATGGCATGACCAGGCATGTACATGCAATGACATGTACATGACATGGCATGTACAGGGACAAGAGCCAACTCCATCCAGGGCCATGAGTTCAAGACCTGGCCCTGAGAGATAGGCAGGTATTAAACTGGGGAAGGGGTAGAGGACAAGAGGGTTCAGATGTGCATCTTCTCCCCCGACTTTCTCAAGATCCCATATTCCACAACAAATATATGCAACAAGGGGCCCAGAGGAATACTATATAGAAATGGCCTATTAGGCTAGGCATTGGGTCTCCCCAGCTTGTGTTTTCTACTTTGAACACAATAGCCATAAAGAAATCATTTATTGTGAGTAAAGCACTGGACTTGGATTCGAGTAGTATGGGCATAGTGCTCACCATTCCCAGAGAGCAAGGGCTCATTAATACATGACTTGTTTAGAGTGAGCAGTGGCACAAACCTATATTCTGTGTTTTTTTGAAAACCTTACAGCTTCCTGCACTCTTTGAAGATCCATTATTTGCTGCCCTCTGGTGCAAGGGGTGGGTCACTGAAATTTGGGACTATAAGCTGATGTGTGACTGCATTGCTAAGAGACAAGTGGTGGGTTTTAAAGGAGTGGGGAGGATGTTGTGTAAAAGATAGGTCTGAAATGGGAAGCTGCCATGGTAGCTGTTTCCAATAGAAAGAACTCTTCTGCAATGAGCGGCACGATGCTAAGCCTCAGCTCCAACTCCAAACACACCTATGTAATTATACTGAAGTCAATAGGGCCACTTACTTATAAGTGCATGCAGAACTGGGACTTCAATCTGTAGACATTAATACCTATTGCTGTACTAAATATATCAAGTGCTGTCTTTCTGCCCTAACATGCCACTCCATAAATGAATAGCTGTTGAGGACTGCTATCCTAGCTGACAACTCCCATATGTAGGTTCATTCTCAAAAGGTAACTATAAAACACAGCACAAGCAAATATTCTGCTGTGTCAGCGAAAGGTTTTTCTGGTGGTAACTGCATAATTCTGTTTGTTGTGTAATAAGTACTGTATAACAGAAGTAGAATTCCATATGGTTGCCTCCTGAATCTGTTTACAGAGGTATCTGCGGATAGAATCTCTAAAGCATATTATATTGGAATGCCCTCTGTATACTGACCTTCGTCAGAGACTTATATCTCCCGAGATTAGTGCTTTCCCTGGTAGACCATGGGATTTTTATATTAAATAGTTGCTTTTTGACAGTTGCAAGGAGGTTATGTTTAAGGTATCACAATTTTTATTTTTATTTCATGCGTATCTCAGTAAACAGCTCTAGTGGCAATAAATGCCCCCCTGTTGACCAACCTGCTATTATACTATTGGATTGCATGCTTGTTTTATTTTTTATTTATATTTATCTACTTTTTATTATGTTATGTTATTCCGATTCTTGCAATGACCTTTTGGTCACACAATAAAGCTATTAATTAATTAATTAATTAATTAATTACTACTACTACTACTACTACTACTATTACAGAGGTATCTTCTGCTATTTCAAGTTCAATGCCACACAGTATGGTGTGACTCACCTGTTTATTTTTTTCTAAAATATTTCCTGTTTATTTCAGGCATTGGTGTGCTCTGGTCCATTTTAGTCTCTACTTTTAGCTGTTGGTGAATTTTTCTGTGTGAATGGGGTGTGGTGGGTTTTGAAATGGTGCAGGGGGCTGGACTAGATGACTCTTGATGTCCATTGAGATGCTTAGATACCACAGTGATTGGTGCAGCTTGAGAACCAGCTGAGGTTATACTTGAAATATATAGAAAAAACATTATGGCTAACTGTAATATGTGTGCACACAGGTGTGGGGGGAGCAGATTGGCAGAGAATGATCAACAGGCTTGAGAATTTTTTTTGTTTTTTTTTAAAGGGATTCTATGGAGCTATGCTGCTCTGGAGATGAGGGATGTTCCCGGGGTGGGTGGGTAGGGATCTGACAAAATCAGACAGGAAGAAATTCCCTGGTCAGGCAGTGGAAGTATGCAGAGTTTAATTGGATGGATGGGGACTTGCCAAGACTCAGCCTAACAAATAAATTTCAGGGAAGGTAAACCCCAGGAAATGTGCCTGATAGTATTTTGCACCCATAAATATTAAACACCAGGAGAAGGCTGATATTGGACATTTCAGGGTTGAAAATAAAAGCCAGAAAAATCTGGAAGGTCTAACTTGGCTTCCATTAATGGATTTATTACTTATCCCTTGTGCTAGTCACCATACACATTAAATTATCAGAACTCCTGTTTTATATTCATCTGTAGAGAGGTAGGTTAGTCCATTTGGTTGTGTTGCTGGCTGAAGAATAAGGTTCATTTCCTTGCTCTGGCACATTGTGGGCCAGGAGGAGTGACTTCTATGGCAAGCTTGGGCTACCAAAATTTTGTTAAAAATACACAAATTATGCATTGAAAGTGTCCAATGGCAAAATGAGGCAGAAAGAAAAGAACTGCCAATGAAAGCATGCCTGTCAAGCCTGGTTCAAGAGACATTGGGTATTTTCATATGTTACGAGATCACACTCAACCACAGTGAACCACGGTCAATTCCACGGCGAGGCCAAAGCACCCTGAACATCTGTTCGGCGGCCACCAGATGTTCACCACAGTCAATACCCAAATGGGGTCAAAATCAACCACACTTCGGGAGCTCCCCACCGGACCATCTCCGAAAGCATAGTCAAAGAGATTCGCAGCGGGAAACAACAAAAAGTAACTTCTGGCCGGCAAACACCGACCGGAATCAAAGGACATGATTCCCAGCCGGGGACAAAGCACACAGCGTCACTGCCAGGCAACGAGCAACAACACATGCCGGGGAGGGAGATTTAAAGGGCGCACAACAGCAGTCGGGATGAGCCGCCCCGGCACTTTCCGGGTGCTTTGACCATGGCCCGGCCCGGGATCGGCGTAATGTCTGTTGCACTGCCCCAGGCCATGATCTGGCGGCCCGATTCCCTGCTGTGGTCCCAGTCCCATAACATCTGTTTGGGGCTTTTTTTGACCATGGGGGGTGGTTTTTTGGTTCACCCCCACCAGGAATACACTGTGATGAATCGGGACTGCGTAATGTCTGAAATCACCCATAGCTCCTGTACCCACCCCCATACCCCACTACACCATATCATGATATGTTTTGCATGTACCACATTACAGGGGAGAACAACATAGTTAATTATTTGAGAAATTATTCTCCCCACCCACCACAACTTCATAGCTGGGAGAATATTTTTTTTCCCTGGGGCAGATGAGGGTGGGCCCTTCAGGGGAAGGGTTAATCCCCTTTCCCATATTTTTTCTGGTGGTAGACAGAACTCCTACAGAAGAATGTGGATGTGTGTTGGTGTGGGCAAGTGAGAGGGGATAGCAAAGGTACATCAGGAAGCTAAAGATAACCTTTTTGTAACACATGTCCCTGATCTTTTGGATCTAGATGTTCCGACTTCTACAAAATATAATGGAGCCTGTAAGGCCCATTGCCTAACTCAGTTACTGTACTCAAAGTCTAACTGGAGAGAAGGTTCAGGTTTGATATCATAGCAAGCCAAAGGGTAATGTAAAAGTTAGAAGAGCAAAAAGACATGGGGAAGATGATATCAACAGACTAGTGACATGGCATGAAGGTAAAGACACCTCGAAGAATTGATCTAAACAGCAAAAGATGACTGCTGCCTTATGCATCTACCAAGAGGTGTGAAGAGTCTGTGTCTTTCTGATAGTGGTGGGACCCCGGGCCCATTACCGGTTACCGGATTTACCGGTTACCGGTTCTACGAAAACCAGATTCCCGGATTAAATCCGGTAACCGGTACCGGTTTTATTTCATTGGTTTCAATGGGGCGCTGTGTCCCCATTGAAACCAATGAAATATTAATTCCCTCCCCCTCCCAGGCTGCGCGGGTGGAAGGGGGGACACCCCCCACCCACCCTGCCCAGCCTGGCTTTTTGTTTTAAAAAAGAGTCAGAGTGACCCAGAGGCGAGGCGAGGCGAGCCCACCCCCCAGCACCAGCGGCCGCGGCGTCCCCGCAGCCGCCGGTAAGTATGACCCGATCCCGGGGGGGGGTGTTTAACACCCCCCCCCCCCCAGGGATCACCCCTACAGTGCGCTTGCCGCTTACCTTTGGGAGCTCCGGCGGCGGCGGGCGGTCCGGCGGCCTCAGCGCCGGCTGTGGCTGCCGGCGTCAGGACGCTCTAGGCCTTCCGGTGAAACCCGGAAGTTCCCCGGAAGGCCTAGAGCGTCCTGACGCCGGCAGCCACAGCCGGCGCTGAGGCCGCCGGACCGCCCGCCGCCGCCGGAGCTCCCAAAGGTAAGCGGCAAGCGCACTGTAGGGGTGATCCCTGGGGGGGTGGGGGTGTTAAACACCCCCCCCAGGGATCGGGTCATACTTACCGGCGGCTGCGGGGACGCCGCGGCCGCTGGTGCTGGGGGGTGGGCTCGCCTCGCCTCGCCTCTGGGTCACTCTTACTCTTTTTTAAAACAAAAAGCCAGGCTGGGCAGGGTGGGTGGGGGGTGTCCCCCCTTCCACCCGCGCAGCCTGGACTCGGGGAGGTTTTTTTTAAAAAAAACTTTTTTGCTGGGGCTTTAAGTTTTTTTACATTGCAGCCATTTTTAAATGGCTGCAATGTAAAAAAATCCGGTACCCCGAAATCCGGTACCGGGTCCGGATTACCGGGTCGAATCCGATAATGCCGGTACGCCCGATACCGGCATTATCGGATACCGGATTCTACCGGTTTCCCACCCCTACTTTCTGAGCAACACTTGTGACCAGAGATAAGTACATACCTCTCAAGTGTCCTTTAAAATCCCTGATTTGTCCCACTGATGGCTTGCAAATAGCTCATCTTTCACACCTTCCTTCTTATAGACTCTGAAGCAGTTTTCCATGACTGTCAGACAGGTAACAAAAGAGGTGATAACTCAGGGATGTTCTGGAAAATCTGGAACACTTCTGAGAAGTATGGTATGGATAAATAACTCATGGAAAGCTGTGAACCTCATCTTTTCCCTGATGATGTGATGATGACCAGTGGTGACTGGTGGGTTCTAATTCTGATGGGGTGCAGGGTAGGGCCAGAAGTGGGCATGGCCAGGCCAATGGAAGGTGGAGCCTAGACGACAGTAGCCAGAGCCAAGCAGAATTTTAAAAGCAATTATACAGCAGGTGGAGCCAACCAGAATTTTAAAATTAGTGTGAAATTATACAGCCTCAGGGAAGATGATACCACACACACACACACACACACACACAAAATGATGTTCGGAGACACAGGGCAAGGAAAGCAGCCAACTACCAGCAGACAATGTGTTATTGTTCAATGATGAGTCACCAATGCACCATATAGTGCATTGGTGCAATATGGGAGGCACCCTAGATTACAGAATATTCACGTACCTCACTTAAGACTAGGGTTGCCATATAGGCAATTTTTAGAGGACACTGATGAGAAATAAAGGTTTCAGGGCTGCACTGACTCCAATGCAGCCCTGCAACCTTTATTTCTCAGCAGTGTCCTCTAAACATTTGCCTATAAGGCAACCCTACTTAAGGCACAATTCAAGAAAACAGTATCTGTAACAGTAGTACAATATGGGAGGCAGCATACACAGGCAGCATAGGCCACAAGCAAAATGTATGGAAAATGCAGACCCTCCCTGCCCCTCCCCCCACTAAAAATCAGAAATCAGTCAATTATTAGGGTGGAAAAAATACAGCAAGAAAAGAAAAGAAAAGCAAAGCAAACCATCTTCATTCATTTAAGTTTGTTCAACAACAAAAGCCACTAGGCACAACCAAAACACATGAAAAATGCAGAAAAACCAAATAAAACTATGTGAAATCCTAAGATGCATACCATAATATGTCGGGTGGCATTCTTTCAGAAAAGCCACATCCCACCAAATTGGAAACAGTGCAAAGGGACCATTTTAAAATGCAGTGGAAATTTAAGCAAATAAGCCCTTGACCTTTCCACTGAATTCCCCCCTCTAAAAATTAGAAAGCACAGACAATTAGTGCATGAAAAACACACACACAGCAAGCAAAGCAAACCATCTTAATTGATTTAAGTTTGTTCAACAAAGAAGCAACCACTAGGCATAACTAAAACACATGAAAAATGCCAGAAACCCAACAATGGGTATTTTCAGATGTGACGGGTCCCATTGGCCCCGTCACGGAACCTACCCATTGATTCCCTGTCGGGATCACTCCGGCACGGCCAACAGACATGCCAGGGGATCTCGGCAGGGAATCGGGGAGGGGGCGGGGACGTGCAGTGCAACGTGCGGCCGCATGCCCCCCCAAAGCTCCCCCACCGCCTGCCCTCTGGGGAGACAGACAGGCGGGCACCATGGCCAATGTGGCTGCAGTGCCCATCTGAATTGACCACAGCCTGGAATCCCAGTGGGGATTCCGGGCCATGGCTGCTGTCCAGATGAGATGGCTCAGCTCATCACGGCGGGGAATCACATTCGCCACACGATCGGCTGAACCCATGGGGCCAGCACCGATCGCGTGGTGAATGTGATTCTCCTCCGCGATTGACTGTGATCAACATCTGGGGGGAACTTCTGTTCCCCCCATCAAACGTTACGGTATCACTTTCACCATGTGCAGATTCACTGTGGTTGACTGTGATCTGGTAACATCTGAAAATACCCAAGCTTACCTGAAGTCCTAAAATGCACACCATAGCTTGTGGCATGGCGTTCTTGCAGAAAAGCCATGTCCGAAATTGTAGAGTGCAAGGGCCAATTTTAGAATTCAGGGAAAATGCCAGCAAAATACAACCTCCCTTAACCCCTAAAATATAAATCCAAAATATAATTAAAAATACATTTAAAAGAATTTTTAAAAATAAAAATCAATATAAAAAAACAGCAAAGTTTTAAAAATGTTACCCAAGAAAGGGATTCAGTTTTCCTTTTCAGCAGCTTTCTGAAAACTGGACCAAATCTTGAGTTCTCCCCTTTTCCAGGCTCCCTCTGGTAAACAGGGGAGGATGGTAAGAGCGAGGCTCAGGCTGTGTGGGCTAAAAGCCAACGTCGGGGGACAGTTTGGAGGGAGGGGAAAGCTGACTCTCTTCCCACCTCCTCTGTGCCCTTCCCTCCCCCCCCCTCTGGTAAAGTGGAAAGGAGAAAACGTGAGTACGTGCTCTTACCGCTCCTCTCTGGAAGGAGGAGGGAGGGGGAAAAGTTCAGGCTGGAGGTTTAAGGTGGCCAGGGTGTCTGGAAAAATATGCCTTAAAAGACTTGCTGATTGACTATTGTTCCTCTATAGGAACCAAGCCAAGGAGACCCATCACCTTCCCTGGGCCCTCTTGGAGAACATTGGTTGTCTGAGCTGGTGCCTGGAGCATGCTCCATGATGGCTTGGGTTTGTGACTCCTCTCAAGTCCCCACCTCCCCCTCTCTCTCTGGCCAGTGAGTAGGGAGCTGAAGGGAGCAGGGAGCAGCAGGAAAAAGAGGATGTCCATTCCTCCCCCACCTCATTGAACAGACTGAAATGCTGCTCTCTCAATCAGCTGTTGTCTTCCGGCTGCGAGCCAAAGCTGATGAGTCATCGACTCTGGCAGACAGCCAGAAGCCGATAGCTGAGAGCAAAGAGAGCGGTGCTTTCCTCGGTGCAGCATACAGAGCCTGTGGGGAAGGCAACCCTGGACTAGTTCAGGAGCAGCCTGGATATGTAGCATAGGGGGACCCTTGAGGGACACTGGGGGGGCTTCTGCCATGACACCCCTGGGGAGAAACTGTCACTGTGGTGGGCACTGAAATCACAGGCTGATGTTACTCTTCCTAACTCATTGAGTTCCAAAAATGAGAAGCTGTCCACTATATGTTAAAAGCATACCAAAAATACGTTTGCTCCACTGCACTCTTTGACATTGCCTTCTTTCCCATCCTTGGTTCAGCCTGAAAGTATCCATGACACGGATTCCTTCTTCATCTAGGAAGTGGGATAAGTTGTGTTCCTCAAATACCACCATTCTACTTGTGGAAATAAAATGAGAAGTCAGTCACAGTCACAGCATAGATTTACAAGCTTCCTTTTGAGTTCTCACACAAGGAAGGAAACCATCAACTATGTCAGCATTAAAATAATCATCACCAGGAACGTGAGTTAATATCTTGCTGAAAAAACGCTCAACTACCATTCCAATCTCTTTGAAGAACTGCATAGAAATCCCTAAAAAGTTATACAGATTTCCTTTTGGAGGTTTGCTATACAACCACAGCATCTGGAGTCTTTTTAAAATAGGAAGTGGAGATTGTGGACAAAATCTTTCCTGCTGAAGACACATGCTTTCAGTCATGCCTTACAAGAAATGGATGTTAAGAAAACCAACAGCAACAGTAGAGTCTTGGCCTTTGAAATGAAATGTTAGAGATGATTGCTTATGCTAAGGAGGCAGAAACATGTCAGGAATGAGACTATCTGGAAAAGGCCTGGTGCAATATGGTAGAAAAAGGACAGCATTGGAAGGATTCTTCAACTCTGTAGACATATATGTTAAACAGTTCTAAAGGGAGGGCAGAGACTTGTGCCAGAGTGCAAGGCAGGACAAAATGGAAAACAGAGCATAAATGACTGTTCTCTATGGACAATAGACTATGGCCACTTTTACACGGACGCCACCCACCCACGAACATCAGGAAACACCCATCGAATGGGTGGGAGACCGTCCGTGTAAATGTCCATGAGTGGGTGGGGGAGCATACCCGACCCAACGCCAACACCCGCCAACAACCATGGAGCAGCCGCGAGGGAGCTGGCACCCTCCATGGGTGGAGATGGGTGTTCAACACCCGAGTGTCTGTGTAAAAGCAAAAACACCCACATGGACTGGACTGATGGAGCCCCACTGCACTGGTGCCATGGGGCATGCACGTGCCACCATGCAGACACACCCACGGTGGGGGAAAGCCAGATGTCTGGCCGAGAGCCCGTAAAGGAGGGTGGAATCATGGCACACATGTGCAGGCTCCCACAATGGTGACCAGGAAGGCCAACAAGAAGGCCAAGGGAGCCAATGCCACCCCACGCGCAGAAAAGGGTTGGGTGAGCATGGGGACCCAGGAGTGTCCGGGGGGAAGAGTCCTAGCAAGGCGGTGCAGGGGGGGCACCCCAGGCAAAAGGCACAAGGGGTGGGTCCAAGACCGCCGGTACAGGGGGGCCTGGACGGGAGGTAAAAGGGGGCCCCCTTGGGTGGGGGGGCACCTGAGCTGCGAGGCATGAGGGGGACACCCTGGTGGAGGGGAAAGGGGGGACACGCCAGACTGTAACACAGCGACGTGTCCTGGAACACACGTGTCCTGGAATAGCACACGTGTCCTGGAACAGGTGCAGCAGCACGTCCCTGGACTTTAGGTACTCATCCCCCAGCAACATGGTTTTGCAGCTCCCCACTCTCAGCCACCCTCCGCTGGCACATGTCGTGGCCGCAGCACTCTCCGCTGTGTGGCCTGTGCCCATGACCCACTCTGCCCTGGTATCGCAGGAGCTCCTCTGTGTCCACCCAGCCCAGTGTCACAGTTCTCTGTGTGCTGCTCGACCCTATGCTACAGCCCCTCTGCCCCATGACCAACCACCTTCAGCGGGTCCCTGATGTACTGTGTTGCCTGGTGGGGGTAGGGCAGCAATTGGTGCTGCACTGGGGGTGTTCTGGGGCTGCCACTGGGTGCCAGGTCTGGCTGCTCATCCCGGCAAGGGCACTGGCCGCATGCCCACCGAGGGGATGGGAACATGCACACCCCAGGGTACCCCTGCCTCCACACCTGCACTACAGTCCCCCCTGCCATGGTCAGCCTTTGCATGCTGCAGCTGTGCACAGTGTGGATGCAATGCCTTGCTCGGCTCCTTGGCCTGGTGCAGTGCCTGGTCGTGGGCTCCCACATCTCTCGGCACCTGCGGTGCTGTCCATGTAAATGTCCCGCTCTTCGGCGCCGCTGGGTGTTCACTGGGTTTGCTCACCCACCCATCCACACCCATCTCCACCCATCGGCACTGCTGCACCGTCCGTGTAAAAAAGGCCTATGTGACAAAGGAAGGAAGCTAACAGAAGTCTCAGTACAAGTACACTATAGCTCTGTGTACAATCCCTGCTTTCTCCACAGTTAAATAAATCTCCTATTTCTAGTTCTACAGAGTTTAAAATATCCATTATCTTGCACATTACACATGATCGATCCAAATATAGTTCTTGACCATTCTCAGCTTCAACCTAGACTTATTTTGAGAGAAATACTGCACATTATGTGAAAAGGAAGAAATGTGTTCTTGGCAAGGTTGAAGGTTATAGTAGGAAGTGAAGTAAAAAATTAGTAGGCAGAGTTCAGGTATAGAAATCAAGACATCTTATCTTTAATTCAGTTTATCACATTGCCAAACAATTTATTTGGCACTAGAATTTGTCCCCTGGATACCATCACCACATGTTAGCACAGATTACAAGCTTTTTCATTTATCATTTCTGATTATTGCTAATGCAAAGGCTTCATTAGCTAGTACATTAAGGTAATCTAATTCACTCCTCTTCTCTTGTGATTCAAGTGTCCATTACATTCTTAATGACCCTGACCAACAGTAACAGTCAATTCATTCTCTCTCTGTCTCTCTCTCTCTCTCTCTCTCTCTCACACACACACACTCACACTCACACTCACACTCACACTCACACTCACACTCACACCAAGAATTAAGTTGCTTCTGATTTATGTATTCCTAACCATATAATAGTTGATTAATTATTGGCAAAATTACCATTTTTGAACACAGAAACAGCTTTGGACATTGTCCTTCAGTTTGAAACTTTGAGTATTTGGTTGTTTCAATATTTCAGTCATTTTGGAAATACTTTTGTATCACTTCCAGAAATTGTGCATGAGGAGTAGCACAAATATTGCTAAGCTGATGCAACTGAAATAACTAAGCCAACCCCCACCCCCAATAAACCCACTGGAATAACTGAAAAAGATATCCAACAGTGTGTGACTGGGTGGTTGCTACCCAAGCTGCCATTTTCAGGGTGATTTCAGACATTACGAGAATGCCTTTTGCCTTAGTGGACCACGGTGGATCTCCTGTGGTGGCAGTGTTCCCGTGAACGTCTTTTTGACCCCCATTGATGTTCACAATGGTGAATCTCTGGCGGGGGTCAAAATAACCACAGTTCTTGACCTCCAGCTGACCGGAGGTTGAGAACCATGGTTAGAGTGGCCACGATATGGGATGGACCAAAAGTAACGTGTGTTACTTTTGGCCCATCCTGGATCATGGTTCCGACTGAGATACGGGATCAGGTTCAATGGCTGCATTGGAAGCTGCACTCGCCTGTCTCCCTGAGGGTGGGCAGCCACGGGAATGCGGGGGGTGGGGCTGTGCGGCCGCACATCGCACCACTCAGCCCCGCCCCCTCCCCGATTCCCCACAGTGATGGAGCCGGCACATCTGTAGGATGGCCAGCTTCATCACAGACCACGATCTGAGAGAGATCCTGGTCAAGGGTTCAGCGTGGCAGGCCTCCGGGCCGTCACATCTGAAATCACCCTCAGTTCTGGTAGTGGAGATTCAATGGGCCTACTGATTTTGTTTTCCTCCATGTACATGTTTTAACTCAAGGTTTAAAGGGCAAGGTATTAAGGTTTAAAGGACAAGGTATTGGAGAAATGAAATCCAATCTAAGTTCTGGTTTGGAATGGAACCAAATTCTAAGTTAATACAGGCTTTAACTACTTAGACAGTAAGGATGCTTGGATAATGAACCGGTAACACTGTATTAAACTTAGGTTGTTAGCTTACCAATGCTAAGTTTTGGTTTCAATTCTTCTAACCTTTCTCACAAAGGCTTACAACCACTCCTCCCCGAAAAAACAAAAAAAATAATTAAATCAAACAGAAAAACCCAGACAACCACATTTGGGTTGCTTTAATGTTTTTATTATTATTCTTCATCAAAAAGACCCAGGAGGAAGCCCATTTCAGCAGATGAAGGAAGATGAGGGCATCCATTTTTTATCCATTGTCAGTATTAGTATATTGTAGTATACAACATGGAGAAAGGTTACAATCGGTAATAAGTCTTATAATGTAGAGCTATCGCTATATGGTATTATAAACCAGAATCAATTCAATCCAAGCAATTTCATTTGCAATTCAAGGGGAAAATAAAATGTATAGAAACCCCAAAGGTCTTAATTTAGTGGTTATATGGACATAAACCTCCCATTTCTTTACACACAGTGCTACGCATGAACTTACCTTGAACTCCTTGCAAACCTGAAAAACATTGCCCATCTTTTTGCATATTGCTGCAGTGTCAATGAGCCTGGACACAGGCGGTGGTGGAAATAAGCAAAGTGTGCTCATATTCAGCTCACATCTGATTAAAAAATTCAAATATTTTCTTATATGAATTGCAATCAAACCTGAATCAATGAGATTTCCTTCTTCATCAAGAAAGAAGTAGCCTGCTACTTCACACCGTGAAGGGCCTTATAAATCAGCACCAAAACCTTGAACCTAGCTCGGCACGCTAGTGGCAACCAGTGCAGAGTCCGGACCACAGGTGTAATGTGCTCCCGGCGACCTGTCCCCAAAAGGAGACAGGCCTCCGCATTCTGCACTAGCTGCAGCCTCCAAACCAGGAACAAGGGAAGCCCCACATAGAGCGTGTTCGAGTAGTCCAGCCTTGAGGTGATGAAGGCATGCATGAGGGAGGCCAGGTCCAGGCCGGAGACAAACGGACGCAGCCTCCGCACCAGATGCAACTGTCGGAAAGCAGCCTTTGCGACTGCCTCCACCTGCCACTCCAGACAGAGATCCGCATCCAGCACCACCCCCAGACTCCGGACCTGCTGAGCTATAGGAGGGTGAACCCCCCCAATCAAGGGGGGCCGACGCCTCCCTCGCTCTTTCCACCAACATCACCTCCATCTTATCGGGGTTGAGCTTCAGTCTGCTCTGCCACATCCATTCCGCCACGGCCTCCAGACACTGGGATAGCAATGAGACAGCAGGGTCTGGGTCAGTTGAAAAAGAGGTACATCTGAGTATCATCAGCATATTGGTGACATCGCACCCCGAACCCTCTCACGACCTCCCCCAAGGGCTGCATATATACATTAAACAATAATGGAGATAGAATGGAACCCTATGGAATGAGGAATGATAAAGCGCGGGGGCAAGATGTCTCATCCCCCAGCACTACCCACTGGCTTCTCCCCAAGAGGAATGAATGGAACCATTCAAGAACAGTCCCATCCAGACCCCCCAGATCACGCAGTCATCTCAACAGCAGCCTATGGTGCACGGTATCAAAAGCGGCCGAGAGATCTAGCAGGATGAGAAACGTTGAACATCCTACATCCATTTCCTGGTGGAGGTCATTGACCAAAGCCACCAACGCAGTCTCAGTGCCATAGCCGTGGCGGAACCCAGATTGAAATGGCTCCAGGTAACCGATGCTATATAGGTGCACCTGGAGTTGGAGTACCACTGCCCGCTCAATAACCTTCCCTAAGAAGGGAAGGTTAGAGATAGGTCAGTAACTGGCAAGCGCATCCACGTCCAAAGATGGTTTCTTCAGCAGGGGGCACACCACAGCCTCCTTGAGGCTGGGCGACAACCTCCCCTGCTGCAAGGACGAATAAACAACCCTAGACAGCACAGTCCCCAACGTCTCCCTGGAGGCTTTCACCAGCCAGGACAGGCATGGATCAAGTCCGCAACAGGTGGCCCTCACAGACCCAAAGACATCCACCACATTGGCCGGCGTCACTTCCTGAAACTCCTCCCACAAAGCTGGACCAGACAGGGCTTCCATCCCCTCATGCTCTCCCCCTACTGCCCCTAATCCAGCATCAAAGTTGCTCTGAATTTGAGTGATCTTGTCTGCAAAGTAGATGACAAACTCCTCACAGTGGGCCTGGACAAGTCCCCATCCAGGCAGAGGGAGGCCGGACTGACAAGCCCCTGCACCTCCCAAAACAGCTCCGCCGGGTGTGACTTGCCCCCGGCCAAATCGAACAGCACATGAAGGGCCTCAATACCCATAATCTCCTGGAGTGGATACCTGCTAACAGGCCAGTCCTCTCTAAAAATAATCGCTACAGCACCTCCCCATAACCTCTGAGAAATCTTGGGACCCAGATACATGCAGGTCACTCTGTACGTGTCTGAGTTGAGAGATCTCTCAGACTCTGGTCTGCCCCATCTTTTTTTCCTCCATTCCCTGAACTCTGCTCCACTGAATCCGTGGGCTGCCTGTCCTGTCTCAACAGGCAAGGAAAAGTAACCACAGGTCCAGACTTTCCTAGTCAACTGGGGAAGCCCTCTCTCTCTCTCTCTCTCTCTCTCTCCCCCTCATTTGCGTTTTCTCGCTCCCCATCACTGAGCCGACACTGGACGCCCCTCCTTCTCCTACCATACTCCCCGCAAGCCGCTTGTGTTTTCCCCTTTTAAATCCTGCCAGCCAGACCGGGGCTGTGTTTCTCTGTTTTGTATAGCAATAAACTTGTTGTTATTGCACACCTGTGTGCGTGTCTCTCTCTTTCTATTTGGGGAAGGTACATAAACTGCCTGTAGCACGTACTGTCCTTAGCTTGATCCTTTTGAACACGTGGAGACCCCGGTTTAAATCATTAAGCTAATTCCATCCGAAGCTTAAGGAACAGTGGATATTAGGGTACCCACCCCCCAATAGTCATGAGTGGGAGGGGGGTCTCCTGTTAATAAAACAACACAGGGAGGGGTACAAAACTAGAATGAAACCTAAATCAATCTAATGCTACTCTAAAAAAATCCAAAACAAGGGGTAGGGAATCAGGGATGGAATATATATAGGGAGGAGGGAAGGCTTCAATGGAGGGTAGAGAGAAAGAACACAGGGAGGGGTAAATAATAAAAAATAACACTTAAATCTATCTTATCTAATCTAATCTAAATAAATGAAACTATGGAGGTAAATAGGAGGAGGATGGCAATGGATTAGGAAGACAAACTGCTAGCAGAGGGAGACTTCTGAAAACACCTACTGACAGGATCAGTGGCTAACTCAGAAAGAATTGGAAGTGGGGAGGGCAATGACTTTTGTTACTTTCTGCGCCCGCCTTACCATAAGCCCCATTGGCTCTGTGCAGTGTAGCCCCATGCCAGCTGCAGACTGCAAAGCCAGTGTCCTGAGGAAAAGAGGGATAGGGACTGGGCAGGATGACTGCTAGTCCAAGCCTCTCCACCTCTGATGCCAGGAAGTCTGCTCCTCAGCTGCTCTCCCCCCTCCCTGGGCCTGCCAGTTAGGTTTTTCCTGCCCAAACTCATCTAAACGCAGCCGAACTGTTTGGGGCTTCAGTCCTTTGGTTCAGCTGTCCAAACTGGCTGGGTTCGGGCCGAATTCCGAATGTCCTAACCACATTCACACACCCCTATTGCTGCTCCCTGTTTCTCCGCTGCCCGGGTGTTGCTTAGATGAACTGTGGACTTCCCTGCTTGACTTTCTCTTCCTTTATTGCTACATGTGTTCATCCTCCTAGTGTGGGGTGTATGGGTCCTGTGTACACCCCCATTTTGGGTCCCACCTCTATGGCTTAAGTAGATAGGAGGGACCAACAGTAGGTCAGGCACCCACAAACATTGGCCAGAGGACTGATTGGGTGTCTGTGCACATGTTTGAAGAGTCCCCCTTACTCCCCACTCTGCTCAGAAAAAAAGCAAAGTGGGGAAGTCCCTAGCTCCTTTGTGGGCATAGGCCAGGGAGGAGCAGGGAACAGCGACCAGGACATGAGAAGCAGTAGCCCTGTGGCAAGATTAGTCAACCAGGGGAGCCGTAGGTGCCAGTATAAGTGTCCCAGGACATCCTTGTGCATCTCAGAATGCCCCAATAATACCTGCATTTTCAGTCACCGGGCACCCAAAGGGGGCTGGCTACCCCATCTGGTGTCCCAAAATGCATGCATTACCTGCGGGTAGCAGGTGTATTACCTGCTGCAGCTCTAATCAGAATCCCATTCCATGATTTGACACATTGCTGGACAATGGTCATTCAGCCGAAAGTCCCTTTAAAGATGTTAAGCACAGTGTTGAGTGATGGAATGCTTGAAAGTTGCTGTGGCTGAATTCCCTAGTATGTTTCACTTGCATTGCATCATAACATAACTGTAAACTAGGACTGAAATTTGGTCTTCAGAAAGCTTCGGAATTCTGCAAAGATTACAATATTCAGTTTGAAAAAGCCAAATTCTGAAGTTCTGAGGACCAAGGCCGCTATTCGGAAAACTTTAGAAACTTCGGAAACCACTGCACACACGGGCTTCTTTTGGAAAGAAAACTTAGTGCAATTTGGTAGGAGAGGAGTATGGGAGGGGACACTTGAGTGATCGTAAAACAAATGCCAAGTTTTGATTGGCTGGCCAAGCCAAATGGCAGACTTGGCAAGCAGGGCAAAATAATAGTGGCTGCAGCCATTTTGTCCATTTTCTTTTGTTGTGTGTTACAGTGCTGGTGGATCTGTAAGTAAATAATTGGCTGTGGGGGGAGAGGTGCCTGGCATGGTATGGGTTGTCCTGTCCTGTCCATAGGGCTAATTCTGGGGAATGGGGTTTACGTTTACCTTTACCATGCCATGCAGTTGTGTTTTTTTTAAAAAAATAAGTAGATGTCATATTGCTTCTAGTTTTGCCTGCTCCTTGGTTGGCACTTGGCACCATGAAGCCAGAGGGATCTCTCTGCCTGGCTCCACTTCTCCATGCCTGGTCTGTTCAAGTTAGTAGTGCAAAAGACCAAGAGGGTGTCCGTGGGGGTGAATGTCTGGCTTCCTTACTGGTTTTCTGATCTCTGGTTTGCTTCTTGAAGGGCAAGGACGACCATGTGCTCTCCGGCACACCTCAGGACCCCCCAGGCCCAGACTAGAGTTATCTTGTATGGAAACATGGGTGGGGTGTGTCTTTTCCAGTTTCTTGTTTGTTCAAGTGACCACCAGTGCCACAGTAGCAATGTCATGCCAAAAGAGTACCCGTTGGTGTGTGTGAATGTCTGGTTTCTTTCTTCTGGGTGTTATAAGGCTAGCTGACTGGGGTATGCATTTTGTTTTCATTATTATGATAATGGAAATGAAAATTGTTATTTTCATTATTGTAAAACAAAAACAACAAATAATAATGAAAAAAAATAAAAACAAATTTTTGTTTTTGAAATAATGGGAAAGCACTGAAAAACATATTTCTGGATATATATATATATATATATATATATATATATATATATATATATATATATAT
>QEPC01011396.1:1376795-1426632 GCA_003113815.1 Sphenodon punctatus
ATGTATTTTCAAGTGATTAGCTTATAACATCAGGAAACTTTATCCAATCTTTCTGAAATTTGGCAGGATTGGTACACTAGTGGAGGGACATAATTTTCCCAGGTTTCATGCAAACTGGATGGAAGATTAAAAAAAGATGTAGCCAGCAATGTGTATGCATCTTTTCTTTAAATCACAACATTCAATTGCTTCTAGAATCGGTCTCCTTTATCCAATATTTTTGAAATTTGGTACACACAGTACCCTCCATGGGGGGGGTACAATATCCTCAGGTTTCATCAGAATTAAATCATATATATCTATATATATATATCTGATTTAATTCTGATGAAACCTGAGGATATTTTACCCCCCAATGGAGGGCACTGTGTGTACCAAATTTCAAAAATATTGGATAAAGGAGACCAATTCTAGAAGCAATTGAATGTTGTAATTTAAAGAAAAGATGCATACACATTGCTGGCTACATCTTTTTTTAATCTTCCATCCAGTTTGCATGAAACCTGGGAAAATTATGTCCCTCCACTAGTGTACCAATCCTGCCAAATTTCAGAAAGATTGGATAAAGTTTCCTGATGTTATAAGCTAATCACTTGAAAATACATGTCCGGCTATAACATTTCTATATTCTATCCTTGTTTACAAGTAATTTGGCAGAAATTTATCACACGTCTTCCTTGTCATTCCCTGCCAAATTACTGGATAATTTGATAAAGGGACCCAATTTTATAAGTGATTGAAGTTGACCCCTTGAAGACCATTATTCAGATAAATAGCAGCACATGCATTGCCAGTCAGAGACAGGCACCTGACATGGCACGGGGTGGGGAGGCTGTACAAGGGAGAATGTGTAGCAACCCAAAAGACTGACTTACACATTCACTGTCCAGTTACTGCATGCTTCTAGCTTTACAGGACTTTGAGGCAGGCATAGGCGGCAGCCTTCAGGCGGGCATAGAAGGGACATAACTGGGACTTTGGGGATAGCATCCCTGAAATCAGGAGTCATAGTTTATACATCCAGGCTGGCCAAATTATCATCACAATCACATCCTGCAGCACTGTGACAGAGGACATAAGAGCATCTCTATTGGCTCTTTCCTAAACAGATGATTCCGACTTTCCAGTAACAAGTGGGGAAGAGATGTTGGGATGGTCACAGCACAGAATGAGGATATTTTGTCAACATTTCTGCTGGCCAATTGGCATCACAAACAGATCTAATACCACAATGACACATCAGAGAACCCTTGTCATAGGTGCATTCTCTGCATATACTGTGCAGGCACATCAAATTGGAACCCTTTGTCACATCTTTTTGATATTTGGCAGAGATAATCCTGAAAGTGTGAGACAGAGCCTTGAAAAATGTCATGTACACTGGTTGGACTACAAAGATGTTACAGTCAGACATACGTGTATAGGTCAATTGCATATACCACCAGGACCATTTATCCAATCCTTCTGAAAGTTATTATTAATTATTATTATTATAAGCATGTATATAGCGCCAATGATGTACCTGGCACTTTACAAAGAAGAAGATAGACATGGTCCCTGCCCGAGAGCTTACAATCTAAAAGTTGGCATAGATATTAAACCTCAGGAAGGGTATAAGTGTGCCAGGTTTCATTCACATTAGATGGAAGACAGAGAAGTTACAGCCATGAATGTATATGCAGATTTTTGCAAAATAGTATAATTCAACAGCTTATAAAATCGGATTCCTTTATCTAATCCTTCTGGAATTTGGTAAATGTAATGCTTTCCATTTGAGGTACAATCCCCTCATGTGTTACAGCCAAAAATGTGTTTTCCTTTGAAACCAATGGAAATCAAAAACAAAAACAAAAATGAAATTTTAATATTTTTGAAAACAAAAATGGCAGATTTAAATAATGAAAACAAAAATGAAAATGAAAAACGACATGGGTCCCTGTTGTACACATCTACTGGCTGGCTTTTGGTGGGATTTCTCCATGCAGTTGCACTGTTTTGTGGGGTTGCTGTATTCTGCTTGAGAGAATTTCCCACTCTTGCTAGCCCATTGTGGTTTTTTTGTGCACTGCTTGGTTGGCATAATGATTTTTACAGTGGATGCACTACTCTTGGTTTTTTGAGGTATTTCCTTCTTCTGCATGCAGTTACACTTTTGTGAGGTTGTTTGGTTTCTTGTGCATGTAGTTATGGCTGCTGGTCTGGCTGGTGGCACCAATGGAACCACACATGGACCAAAAAAGGTTGTTAAAACTTGCTTGATCAATTTGATTTTCTTGCTAATGTAGTCTTTGGACTTTCTTTGGTGGATTGTTGTGCACATTGTGCACACCCTGATGGGCTAGAAAGTTAGACAGATGCATCTGCTGCACATGGCAACACCTACTGAAGCGAGAAGTCGGTGCCAAAGAGTTCAAAATTACCTGAAGTTTCTGAACTGTTCTGAGGTCCTGGACTTTCATCCCCAAAGTCTGAGACTTCAGAAAGTGTACTGAAGTGCCTCTGAGTACTCGGAAATTCAGAATTCGGTCCAACAACCTGGACGTACTATTCAGTTCAGCCTCAATGTAAACACTGCCAAAAAAATTTTTTTAAAAACTCACTTCAGTGCAAGACAACAGAGAAATGAAATCTGGCCAAATGTTTCACCGATCTTTCTCTAATGGTGATTAAACAAAAAACAAACAAACAAATTAGCCAGATCTAGCAGCTGAACTGTATGACTAAGCCTGGTCACCATTTTTTTCCTAGACAAGTATGATCCTTCTCTGCTCCTTTGGCAGAGGAATAATGTGTTGATGGTCCCTAGAGGTGATGGGAGATGGAGGAGCACAGGGAGAGGTTACAGCTGTTAGGATCAAATATTAGGCAAGGGGACCTCGTGGGGAAAATATTGGTACCAACCCACCTGTACCCTTTGAAGTCATGAACAGGCTCCCTGTTGCTGTACTTACCAACCCTGGTGGCGGCGGCTGTGGAGCGGGCTCTGGGCAGGGTCACCGGCTGGAGAAGAACACCTGTGGGGAAAGAAAGACTCTGTAAGTGGCTGCGGCTGCTTGCATCCCCCCTCCCATCGGGACATCCCCCCAGCTGCCTCAAAGGCAATGCACTGGCGGCCGCGTGAAGAGACTTCCTGTTGCTGTATTTACCATCCCTGGCGGTGGCTGTGGAGCGGGCTCCGGGCAGGGTCACCGGCTGGAGAAGAACACCTGTGGGGAAAGAAAGACTCTGTAAGTGGCTGCGGCTGCTTGCATCCCCCCTCCCATCGGGACACACACACCCCAGCCGCCTCAAAGGCAATGCGCTGGCGGCTGCGGGGCCAGCATCCGCAAGCCAAAGGGCCACGGCCAAAGAGTGCAGCCCTTTGGGGCCCTTCGGGGCCTGTCGGGGATGGAGGGGTTGATTGTCGTGATCAGGTGGGAGGGAGTGGTTGGGGTATGGGGAACTGTTTATAAATTAATGTCTGATTGTTTAATGCTGTTTCAGGGGTCTGCCTTGGCTTGTGTGGGACCAAGGTGGGCTTCTTTGTTGTACTGAAGAGGGTATTGTATGGAAGAGGAAGTGGAGATGGCTGACTCCCCTCCGGTGAGAGAGGGGTGGAGCCAGCTATATACCCTGATGGCAGCAAGGTATAGGTAGTGGGAGTGAGGGGACCATTTGCCTGATGTGTAGGCATGGTCAGAATAGATATTAGTTGGGGTTTTTTGGTTTTTTTCATATGTATGATATGATATTGTTTATATTGTGTATGTTGGGTCCCCTGTGTGGGAATTAATCCCAGAAATGTGTTTGTGACGCTGTACGCCGCCTCGAGTCTTCGGAAAGAGTGCGGGATAGAAATTAAAATGCGATGCGATGGGATGGTGGCCTCCCTCCTAGAACTGTCAGTCTCAGGAAGGACCTTTAAGTTTAGAGCAAACACTCACCCACCCTTTTGGACTGGCACTTCAGGTGCAGCTAACTGCCATTTTTATTATGGGACCAGGAAGAATTTTCCCCTGCTTGCTGTGATTGACTGTTTGAAACAGTGTTTGGGGGTGGTTTTCTTGATTTCCTTAAAGTGCCATCACCTCTGTGATGGCTGCTTTCAAGGAACCATCAGTGCATTTACTTTAAATTTTGGATGGTACAAGTAATCAAGCTCTTCTATCACAACTTTATGGGGGATCCAGAATAGAAAAAGAGGAAAGCAAACTTACTCAAACTTATGAGATGCAGGAATAGAGCCGGTAGTTAATGGTGTACTCGACCCACATCTTTGTTCCCCGGGGGGGGCAGGGGAGGGGAGATGTCAGTATTAGGGGTTCAGCGAGTACTTCAATTAGTACTCAGACATAATACCCACATTTTTCAGGTACCTCATTGGGCACCCGTTAGTTTACCCAGCCAGGCATCAAGTGCATAGATGCTGGCGATGGGTGAAGATTGACAGTGGATTTTCCAGGACAACTAACCTGGCTCCTGCTCGCATCCACACACTCCCCGGGCTGACTCACCCACCTAGCTACTCCTCCCGACTCCTACTCAGCTGAGCCAGGTTTTTCCTGCTCCACTTTTCTGATCAGGGGGGGGAGAGGGAGTGAAGAGATGTCTCCAAATGTGCCAAGCCCCAACTTCCTGGCTTTAAAATAAAATAAATAAATAAATAAATAAATAGGCACATGGCAAGCTACAGTTCCAGTAGTGGGGGTGCACAGTGCACACTGGTCATGTGTACAATGCCTTTACTCAGGTGGATGCACCAAAAAAAGGCCTCCCACTTCCCCCCCCCCTGTTCAGAAAAGTCAATTAGGAAGAACCTGCATCAGCCAAGCAGTGTTTGGGAGGTGCAGCAGTTGGACAGAACAGCCGGCCAAATGAGTCAACCTCCTGGGAGGTCCCAGAAAGTCTGGGAAAGTGCATTTCCAGGACATGAGGTAACTCTGGTTGCATTCGGGCAGATTCAATGGTGTTCGTGTTCTCACAGGTGCCTGGCTGTACCTCTAGTCAGAACCTTCTCCCTTCTTCCAGACTATTCAGGGTGGGTCCAGGGCAGGTGCCAGACTGTGGCCCAGTAAAGGATGCTGCCGAGGGGGTTGGCAAACCCAGAAAATCCCCTTTATTATTATTATTATTATTAGACATTTATAAAGCGCCAGTCGCATGACCTGGTGCTGTACAGAACATAGAATAAGACGCGGTCCCTGCCTGTGGCTTACAATCTAAGAGACAAAAACAAAGGGGGGGAGACAGGGGGAATGGACAGTGGGAGAGACAGGGGAGAAGACAAAGAAACATTCAGGCGGATGTGAAGTCTCAGGTGTGTGTGCTTGGCTTGGTTACAATGAAGTTGGTAGCAGCAGTCAGCAGAGGAGGGCTGACAGTAAGAGTAAGGGGAAAGGCTAGCGGGCATTGGGAAAGGCAGCATGGAAAAGGTGGGTCTTGAGGATGGATTCCTTCCAGTGATATGGTAGCAGAGATAATACTGGATCTGTAGATTCAACAGATGTTTCTCCCAAACTGGTTCTTCCCATCTGATAAAGGTTTGTGGCTGTTTTAAACCCATAACTGTGTCCTTACCTTTTTCCATCAATACGTCAACTTCCATCGATATGTCCAATTCCATTCTGAATTAGTGGTGGTTCCATGATTGCTTCCACTTAAACACTTGTTTGGTTTTTTTACCTAAATTCTTCCACCCATAAGGTTTTGAAAAATACATATATACATACAACATAAAAAAAGATAGCTCCAGGAAAGGATGCACCAATATCCTCCCATTCTGCCTGTTTTCAAATGTAAGCAGAAGCTCTAGGTGCTGCTGCAGCTTCTCTCTCTCTCTCTCTCTCTCTCTCACTTTGGCTTCTTTAATTGTGCTTTCCTATTGCATTCCACAGTGAATAATAATATATGACCTTTTCTTAGTTCTGCTTATACATTGTGTTTGGTGAAAGTTCTTCCAATTATGCAGACTTCTGCAGACAGATTGCAGTGTTGACATTTCTATAGAATCCCATAATTTTTGCAACATTTTCACTTCTCTTGGGGAAAAAAAATGAGCTCGGGCAAAGCCAATCTCTCTCTCTCTCTCTCTCTTTTTTTTTTTTAGTTGTTGCACAGCATTCGCTGTCATTTCCATCTAGCACAACTGGAAAGGCATTAATCTGCTAGCTTCACAGCGCACTATCAAGTATTTTATCAGAAAGATTTGAAGCATATCCAAATTTAAGTTCAAGGACAAGGATACAGATTCAGAGAACTGTCATTTGTTGCTGTAGGCAATGCCTTTGTTTGCATGACACCTTCCCTGTGTATTACCATACTGTTAAGTTGTGTTCCCAGCATGAGCAGACATCCTTCCAGTCCATTGATTTCAGGATGGGATCTGAACGTGTTCGCTCAGTAGAGATAATCACTGGAACCAAACTGACTTTTCCCTGAGAGTGCAGACTCCACCTACAGCAAGACAGCGAAATGAAAATGACTTCAGGTAAACTTGTGACACTGGGAAAATGAATTAGTCACAGTGATAAATTGAGATATGGCTTTTTTATCCTTGCACATGATGAAATGTGTAACTAGCACATAACTTATGAAAAAAATTATCTTTAGATAACATCTGTGCTAGCCAGACAGTGAAGTGAATATACCATAATCCATGTTATATTTGAATAAGACACAAGCACTGGCCATAAGTCAGTAGTGGCCAAAATAAACCATTATGAGCAATAACTATGTAGTCCATGACAATGTAGAACACATAGCTTGCCATATGACAAGAGGTGCTTTTAGATGGACAGCTACCCTGGTGCTGACTGTGCCAGCCTACTTCACCCCCCCAGGTGGCTCATCTGTCTTTAGGTGGGCCCACCAGATGTGCAGGCTGGCGGTACCCTGTAACATTCTAGAGTCCCGTCAGCAGAGCAGTCCAGCCAAATGTGGGGCATGAGCCTGAAGAAAAGCGGCTGTCCATGTTACTGCTCCACTATCGGCCAGATGTTGCCAGGGGCAAAATTATAAAGTTGTGAGTACCAGCCCAGAGTGTTGGACAATTTCCTGCAACTCTATGGTTCAGGAGGAGGCACCATACAAATGGATCATGGGTTGAGGAACCCGCCAGGTCTGTCTGTAGTCAAACCAGGTGGGGTTGCAAGTGGGCAGGCATGGGGGTGCAGTCAAGGAGCAGCTTTGGGGCAGCTGCTTTCACGTCAGTCTGAAGGCACCCAAGGAATCAACTGTGTTGAAGAGTAGACTGCAAGTTACTATTGAAATAGGGATGAACAAACAATAGTTTATGATTCGAACAAGAATCAAGAAAAGTTACCCAGATCTTGACAAGATCTCGATAACATTCAGAGATCTCACCAGAATCCTGAGAAAATTCAAAAACCACTCTGTGTATGCACAAAAAAGTCACTGTGGCCATTCTGCACATGCACGGCTCCCCTGGTGACCTTTTTTTTTTATTTACAGGGGGTTGGTTTGTTTTTAAAAAAAATAAAAAAATGTTTGCTATGAGGTATCTGCCTCCTCAGCAAACTCACCTTCTGTCCTGCCCCGCAGAGAAGTGCAGAAGAGTCCTGGAGCAGCCGCAGACTCACAGAGAGACAACCAAGTGAGTAAAAGGGTTTATAAAACAAGTATCGGGAAGGGTGAAATTCTCCCTTTTCTTGGTGAGAATCAGGGCAATTCTCATCTCATTCTCACTTGCAAGAATGAACCAAGAACTTAGATTTTCATTGAGAGAAGCAAGAATCTGAGAAGCGAGTACCAGCCCTATATGGGAATTTCTCAAATATGGTATTCAGCTAGGGCTCACTTTTTGCTTTCCCAGTCAGAGACAGATTTGATGCAAGACAGCCCCAATGACTCCCTCATGCTGTCTTTTGAGCATGTCAGATCCAGTACACAGGGAAGCGAGGATGGGCATATGACAGCCCTGTGCTCTACAGGCTCACCAACTGTCTTGATCCTTTCATCCATTCCCCTCTGTGCCAAATGGGAGAAGGCAGGAGGAGTAGGGCAGGCAAGGAGTTATATTTGTGAGATTTTAGGGGGGAAGCAGCTGAGGCAGGAGAGCTGGTTACAACACAGCTATCATTGGGTAGTTACTTCATTGCTCTGGCAACTAACAGGAACAAAAAGTAGAGCTCTCTCTTGGGTAAGTGCAGAGTACCTAACTTGTTAAAGCAACAATACATCACACAAGGGACCCACAATCAACCATCCACCCCACGATGAGGTCAATCATATGGCCCAATCCAAGGTGGATGCAGTCACTGTGCACAGGTTGCACATGTACACTAAGTGCAGAACATGCATGCACCAAGAGCAGAATGTGTGAACACCTTGCACAATGCAAGTAAACCATGCAGAAGATGCATTAATGTTGTGTACATTCTGTACGTAGTGCATGTACACTCTACATGTGTGCAGTGCATATGTGGTGTGTGCATCCACCTTGGATCAGTCCCATGTGCATGTTGAATGTGAAGTGGTCAGAATGCCCTATACTGACAGTGGGGCCGATCCCAAGCCCCACGGATCACCACGTGCAATACATGTGGAGAATGTGTGCACAAGTCGAGAACACCCCCATCACAGGACCCAGAGTCCACACAGAAACTGTGTAGATTCTATGCAGTTTGCACACATAGTGCAAACTATGCAAATCCCACAGGGTAGTGCAAATCCCACAGGGTTTGGGATTGTGCCCAGTGATATCAAGCATGCAGGGTTAGGGGACAGTCAGCACTGTGCATGCAGAATGCAAACGTCTTTTTGCCAACTGGGATCCCTAGAGCTTAAGTGATCATTCACACAATCCCCATTTACTTTGCTAAGTAACCATTTCTTCCATAACCCATGGGCCATTTGTCTTGTCCTAAAGCAATGCTTTTACACAACTGCAGATTCCCTACATCCCTAATATTTCTCACAACGCAAGAGGAATGGAGGAATATCCTTAGGATACCCAAGCGTTCAATGTTCTGGAAGGAGTAGGTAATTCTAGACCTGCAGTGTATAGGAAGTAGTTCAAAGTGTATGGCTGGTGAGTGCCTAGGGTCCACCTGGAGTGGAAGACAGAGTCCTTGCTGTAGTTCTCTCGCACCACATTCAGTAAATACCATTTACTGTTACTGTTTGTTTACTGTTTAATGTAATTTACCATTATACCATGTACCGCTTACCATGTACTGTGTCCATCCCAATAATGCGCATGTGCAAGGGGCATTTTGTACATGCGCATTACTGGAATGAAGGCAGTATATGGTCCATAGATATATGATAAATAGTAACATGTAGTAAATGTTAACAGTAAATTACAGTAAACAGTATTTTGAGAAAAAATTCTCACCCAAGATCTCTGACTATTATTGAGATTGTACCAAGATCTCAGAAACAAAAAAAAAATTGCTTCTCATTTCAGCCCTACCTGTGGTTAATCAGAAGTAGGAAATGGCAATCAAGGTAAACTATATCTGAGAGTATAGTTTACTTTAGGGCAATCAAATCACAACATATCAGTGCTACCTGATAGAGCTGAATCCTTACAAGTAAACACTTTGCATCAAGAGGCAGAGAACATACGGGCACAGGAAGTGGTAATTATTTCACACAGCAATAAGAAGGTTGACTTGTGCCACTGCCGTGATATCACAGTGCTCCATTAAGGAGTGGGGCTAGAGTATTACATGCCCCTTTCTAATGTGTCTGCTAATTCTGTGCCACTCTCACCCTATATCCCTGTGGTCAATTGGACACATAGGAAGTCATAACCAAGTGAAGATCTATCAGACTGTAGCTTACTGTGGGATGCTGCGATATCACAGTACTCTGAGGGCTACACACATCAGTCCCAGTGTAGTCAGGCTTGGGTTGAAATTAGGGTTTCACATGGAGCTCTATAGTTTAAAAGATAAGCAAAACATTGCTTTATTATATCAAGAGTAATAAGATGGATTTCATTATTTAAGGGAGGAAAAGGAAGGTATGATCTTTTGAAAAACCAAACTCATTGTTCACTTTAGTAAGTGATGGAGTGTGGGGTATAGGGGATGGAACAGGTCCCCCGAAGGTACGGGGGGGCACAACCAGGTCCAACAAAAACACGGGGAAGGACGGAGGCAGGAAAGGTCCACACCAGGGGGAACATACACACGCACACACACCCATGTCTCACTCCGGTCCTCCCTTGCTTCGTAGCAGTTGCCTCGGCTCAGTAAATGGTCGCTCAGGATCTTATAGGGACTTTAGAGTATATATCCCCAGCCTAGATCATCATCGGGTGAGCCTGTGGCCCTACAGCCCAGGAAGGCACACTCATACAACATGACAGAGTCCAGGGCAAGATGTGGGGAATAAGTTCCGGGAGGGTAGTGTGCCCTCTCTGGGAAGGGAAGGGAAGGGATAGGACTGCCACACCAGATGGGGACCCAGGAAGTGCGAGTGAAGAAGGGGAACCATGTACACAAACACTGCACCCAAGGCCCACTCCCACTTTCTTGATCACTCGCTCACACACTCCCTCTCACTCATTCACACACTCACAGTTACCACGCTCTCCAAGACCTTCAGAACACAAAATGCTCCAACACGCTCACTAGAGGGGCCGGTCTCTCAGGCACAAGACTCCAATCACCAGCAAGGCACAGCCATCAAGAGCCATCTTAAATCCCTTCTGCTGTCTGAGCACACAAGCGCAGACGCTCTGAGCATTGGCGCTGCATGACAGGGAGCATGGCTATCTGGGGCTGCGGCACCGGTGCTGCAGGGCTGCACCCACTTTCATCTGACAGCGCTGGGGGGGAGGGGGCATCTCCTTCCCTGTAAGGTTCCCCTGCTGTCCCTGGAAATCCCAACCTTCCTGGCAGTGCAAACGGCGGCGGACATGCCGGCGGCGTGGATGCAGCACCGGGTGAGTTTTTTGGGCCCTCTGCTGGAGTCCATCCCTGCCAAGGCCTCGGCAGTGTTTGAAGGGACCCTCTCCCCCCAGCCCGACATCCCCACCCCCAAGGTCTGACGTGGAGTCCCATTCTTACTCCTCCTGTAAGGTGTTTGGTGGAGCTTCTAAAAACAAATATTGTATCAGTTCATTTTCCTAAGTCAGGCAGTGTTGACCCAAAGGAACCTGCCTGCTCAAGAAAAGAGCTTTTTTATAGCTTTCATTCTCAGCATAGCAGAAGAGGCAAGAAAAACAGCAAGGTATGGACAATCAAACTGGAGTAGGCTTATAGGTTATAAGTTTATTATAAACTGGTCATAGCCAATTTGGCCATGACCTAACAATGTCCAAAAACAACAATGTGCAAAAACAAAAACATTGCACATTGATTGCAAAAACAAAAACATTGCACATTGATTTAAATTTTGTTTCTACACATCTATATAAAACATATATATAATTTAAATAATATCCTTACTCAATATATCCATGACAAAATAATCAAGCTTTAACAAAGAGAATCCGATTTTAACAGTCAGTAAACAGATGTTACTGGCCGCCGATTCCAGGCCATGGTTCAGCTAACCACACTTTCGGCCATGGTCCCCGGACGAGGGCCGAAAGCGTGGTTATTTTGATTCCCACCGGAGGTTCACTGTGGTGAACCTCTGGTGGGACTCAAACAGACATTACAGGACTATTCCCCACCACAGGGTATTGTCTGTGGTTGAGCATGATCTCGTAACGTCTGAAAATACCCAATGTTATATGGGCATTTAACTGCCCAGATTGCTGCACCATATAACAGTTGAGGCGCAATCTTAGTATTAAAGACCTTTAAGGCCATGATCTCTCTTTTCGTTCTTTTTTTGCTAAAATAACTCAGAATAGCAGTGCCCATACCAACTGCGTGATTTAAAGCTGATTTAGCCTGTGCTTCCCAGCTGCCTGATTTACTAAGGATAATACTTAGATATTTATATTTGTCAACTTGTTCAATGACTTCCATTCCTGCCTTCCAAAGATACTTCTTCCTTTCATTGCCAAAAATCATTATTTTGGTTTTGGCATAATTAAGATCAAGCTTATTAATAGAGCAATAATACATTAACTCTCTTAACTGTTTATTCATCCCTATGAGTAGGCTTAATATAACTAACCTCTTGAAATGATCAGGGGCTGTGTACAGATTCTTACCTGGAATGTACCCTGATTCCCCTGCCAGTTATCAGCCTGTCTTGAACCTTCCCTTTTTAGGGAAGATTATTGAACGGGTTGTGGCTCAGCAGCTCCAAGGGCATCTTGACCATGTCAGTTATCTTGATCCTTTGCAGTTTGGTTTTCATCCGGAACATGGTACTGAGACAGCACTTGTGGCCTTGGTGGATGATCTTAGCTGAGAAAAGGACCAGGGTCGATCAACCCTATTTGTCCTTTTAGATCTTTTGGCAACATTTGATACCGTTGATCACAAGATGTTGGTGACGCGCCTGCGGGACAGTGCAGGGTTGGACGGGATCATTCTTGAATGGTTCCGCTCATTCCTGACCGGAAGAACTCAGTGGGTGGTACTCGGTGATTATTTTTCATCTCACCGAGACCTTCCATGTGGGGTCCATAGGGTTCAGTTCTGTCCCCTCTCCTGTTCAACATGTATATGCAGCCGCTCGGCGAGGTGATCAGAGAGTTCGGGGTGAGCTGTCATCAGTATGTGGATGACAAACACCCAACTGTATCTCTCATTTTTGACTGACCCAGGCCCAGCTGTCTCGGGGACTAACCGACTGCAACTGAATCCTGACAAGACCAAGGTGATGCTAGTGGATAGGTCAGTGGAGCTGACGGCTGCATCGATTGATGGAGTTTGCCCTCTGCTGATGTCCCAGGTGCAGAACCTGGGGGTGGTCCTCGATGCGCAGATCCACCTGGATCTTCAGGGGGAGGTTGTGGCAAGGAGTGCCTTCCGCCAGTTACATCTGGTGTGGCAGCTTCGGCCGCTATTTTCAGTTCCTGACCTGGTCACAATCGTCCATGCTTTTATTACCTCTCAGTTAGACTTCTGAAATGTGCTCTATGTAGGGCTACCTATGGTGATGGCTCAGAAGCTGAAGTTGGTGCAGAGTGTGGCGGCCCAGTTCTTGGTGGTTCTGGGCCACCAGGAGCACATTACACCAGTTCTCTGATCTCTGCACTGGCTGCCAATAGTCTTCTGGGCCCGATTCAAAGTGTTGGTTTTAACCTATAAAGCCTTACACGGCCTGGACCCTGCCTATCTGTGACACCGCCTCACTCCCTGGGTTCTGGATTGGCCCCTGCAGTCATCCAGAGGTTAGGGATGGGTGAACGTGGTTCAGAAGTTCGGAGTTCGGACTGAACTCAGTCTGTTTCGTCGATCGAACCAAACTTCTGAACCGAACTTGAATTTCAAATTGAACTGAATTTCTGAACTCAAATTTCAAACCAAACCAAACCGAATTTCTGAACTCCATTCTGTTTGCCCATCCCTACCAGGGGTGCCATGTTAAAGGTCCCCGGGGTTTCCCAGGGGGACACACAGAGCAGGGTGTTCTCGGTGCCCATGCTGTGCCCCTGGAATTCCCTCCTGGTTGGGGCCCATCTGACCCTTGACCTCCCGGCATTCCATAGGAGCTGTAAGACCTGGCTTTTCCTTCAGGCATTTGGTGAGGGAGAGGGGGGAGGGAGAGGGGTGGGTGGGGAGGGAGCAGAGTGGGGGGAATGGGATTTCCCCCATTTTGTGTTTTATGTTTTAAAATGTTTAAATTGTTTTTTATTATATTTATATTTTTATTGTTAGCCGCTCTGGGCTACCTGTGGAAGAGCGGGGTAAAAATTTGCTAAATAAATAAATAAATAAATAAATGTCTTCAGGTTACTACTACTGCTTCCATCAGCCCATCTGTGAAACAATTATTTTAAAACAACTGCTCAGGGGGGAGGGAGTTTTGGTGGGAGGGGTGGACCGCTGGGGGTTCTGGGAGAACTACCAACAGAAAATGGCTGCGTTAGTGCAGATGGGGGGGAGGAGGTGGCATAGAGGTCATCATGGGGCGCAGACAGTATGGTCCATGGTTGGTACAGGGCTCAGGTTCCCAGGGGCATATGGTCCCTTGTGGAGGTGAAGAGAGCATGTCCCTCACCTGAGATGGCAGAGGAGCAGAATCCAGGGTCCACCAGTGGGGAACTGATGCTGTTAAATGCAAGGTCCGTAGTCAATAAGGCCCCGGTAGTCCGGGATTTGATCCTGAATGGGGAGCTGGACCATGCGTGTATAACGGAGACCTGGCTGGATGAGGAGGCCAGGCCAACCCTAGCCGATCTCGTTCCAGCTGGGTATGCCATGCAGCATCAGCCTCACATTGGGGACCAGGGAGGTGGTGTAGCTATGATTTTTAAAGAGACATGGTTAGTTAGGAGATATCCAGTTCCAGATATTCCTAGGATCAAGGCCCTCCATGTGGTGTTTGATTTGGCCAGGGAAAAGTTGGGGGTGCTGCTGGTGTAATGGGCTCCTTCCTGCCCAGCGGCATCCCTGACCGCTCTAGAAGAGCTGGTCTTGGTGGTGGCGCTGAACTCCTCCAGGACTTTGATCCAGGGGGACTTTAATGCCCATGCCGATGCCAGCCTTGTGGGAGCGGAACGAGAGTTCATGGCCTCCATGGTAACCATGGACTTGTCCCTTGTTGTCACCTGCCCAACCCATGTGGGGGAGGGAAGAATCATTCCTCTCGGGGAAGGTGTGCTGGGGGCATAAACATCTAGTCCCTAGGTTCTGGACTGTGACATTCCGCAAGGTTCGATCTTGTCTCCATTTTGATTTAGTGTGTATGCAGCCCTTGGGGGAGATCGTGAGAGGGTTTGGTGTCCGTTGCCAGCAATATGCTGATGACACCCAGCTTTACCTCTCCTTTTCAACTGACCCAGGTCCTTCCGTCTCTGTGCTGGCCCAGTGTTCGGAGGCCGTTGCGACATGGTTGTGGCAGAGCAGACTGAAGCTCAACCCTGATAAGATGGAAGTGATGATGGTGGGTAAAGAGGGGGAGGTGCTGGCCCCCCTTGTGGAGGGTGTGCACCCCTCTGTGGCCCAGCAGGTGTGAAGTCTGGGGGCGGTATTGGACTCAGGCCTCCGCCTGGATCAGCAGGTGGATGCATCTCCAGATCTGACCTGGCCACTTTGATCCATGCCTTCATCACCTCAAGACTGGACTACTGTAACATGCTCTACGTGGGGCTTCCCTTGATGCTGGCTTGGAGGTTGCAGCTAGTACAGAACGCGTCAGCCCGTCTCCTAACAGGAATGGGACGAAGAGAGCACATTACACCTGTGCTCCGCATGCTGCACTGGCTGCCTATATCATACCAAGCCAGATTCAAGGTGCTGACTTTTATTTATAAAGCCCTATACGGTCTCAGCCCTGGGTATCTCAGGGACCGCCTCACCTTCCGCATTTCAGGACGGCCCCTTCGATCCACCGGGAGCGCCTTCCTAGACATCTCCTGTGTGAAGGGGGGGCCGCACAATGGAGAGGGCTTTCTTGGTGGTAGGGCCACGGTTGTGGAACTCCCTCCTGGAGGAAGCCCACCTGGACCCAAGTCTACTGGCCTATTGTCAGGCATGTAAGGTGTGGCTGTTCTCCCAGGCCTTCGGGGGTGGAGGGGTAAATGAGGGGTTTTAATTGTTGTGAATTTTACTGGTGTTTTAAATATTGTTTTATTTTTGTATGGAAGACGACCCAAGATGCCGTAGGCATGAGGGGGCGGCATATAAATACAACTAAATAAAATAATAAATAAAAAAAGTGCATAACATGCTTTCTAGTAAAGTGATTGGGGTGGATGAAGGGGACACAGTTTTCATGCCTTTCTATGTAAAGCATGGATTTCGGAGAGAGTGTCCATACACTGGGTGGTTTTAGACCAATGTGAAGCTACCCACCCCCGGAGCTGCTCAGGAGTGCACATCAGCATTTCCCTGCTCCCAGCCCTGCCTGGGTTGGGATCAGGTGGACCCAGCAGGTTCCCTGGCCTGTGGTCTGCTGGCATGGCAGTACTGGCCCCACACACCATAGAGTTGTGAGTGATCAACCACAACTCTTTGTTGTTGCCTGGGGCAACAACTGGTTGAAAGCAGGGCAGCAGCATGGGTCCATACCAGAAGGACAGATGCTCTGATTTAGACCACAGCCCTGGGTTTGGCTGGTAAGGGTATGTACGTCAATTTTGTTATTACAATAACGATAATGAAAATTGTTGTTTTCATTTCCATTATTGCAATAACAAAAACAATAAATAAGATACATAATAATAATGAAAATAGAAATGAAAATGACATTTTGTTTTTTTAAATAAAAGGAAAATAATGAAAAATGTATTTCTGGATATAACTTTTTTGCTTCTTATTAAATTCTGATGAAACTGGGGAAGCTGTGCCCCCAGCCTAGGGCATTATGTGTACCCATTTTCAAAATGATCAGATAAAGGAAACCGATTTTATAAGCAATTTAATTTTAAGAAAAGCTCCATACACATTCATGGATACAAATTCTTTATCCTCCAGCCAAATTGCATGAAACTGGAGGATATTATGTCCCTCCAAATGTGTAACACTCCCTCTAATTTTCATAAAGATTGGATAAAGGAACCTGATGGTATAGGACATTGACTTTAAAATACATTTCCAGCTGTAACATGTTATACTCCCTCCTGTTTACAGGACATTTGGCAGGAATGTATCACATACCTTCCCTGTCATCTCTGCCAAATGACAGGACAATTCAATAAAGGGACCAATTTTTATAAGCAATTGAAGTTGTCCCCTTGAAGATCAGTATTCAGATAATAGCAGCACATGCAGTGCCAGTCAGAGGCAGGCACGTGGCATGGCAGGGGGAGGGATGCTGTAGGAGGAAGGATGTGGAGCAACCCAAAAAACTTACATACACATTCACTGGATAATTACATGCTTCCAGCTTTACAGGACCAATCAGTAGTTGTTTTGAGGTAGGCATGGGGAGGGGAGGGGGGCAGCCCTGAGGCAGGCATAAAAGGGACATAACTTGGTCTTTGGGGATAGCATCCCAGAAATCAGTAGACATAGTTTACACATCCAGGCTGTCCAATTATGACCACAATCACATCCTGCAGCACTGTGACAGAGCACATAAGAGAATCTCTATTGGCTCTTTCCTAAACTGATGCTTCTTACTTCCCAGTAAAAAGTGGGGGAGAGAAGTTGGGATGGTCACAGCACATAATGAGGATATTTGGTTGACCTTTCTGCTGGCCAATTGGCATCACAAACCGATCTTATACCACAATGGGCATTTTTACGCACAACTTAATGTTCTGGATTTTTCAATTTTCTGGGTTTATAAGTCCACAAGTAAGTTCCGAATGCATTTCTCCCTCCCTCACACACACACACACACACACACACACACACACACACACANCACACAGTCCTGAGGCAGCCTAAAGTAGCCACAGCTGTAGACATGACAGGCTGCCATGGAAACCAAGTGACCACAGCTGCCTTGAGCAAAGCAGTTTACCAGAACTTTTTACACACAAAAGTTCTGGGAGAAGTTGTACGCAGAAGTTCAAAGAGCTGGATGTTTAAGATCTGGGTGAGTGATTTAGACACACAGAAAGTTCAGGATGTAACAGCAAACATGCAGGAGAAATGTGTGTGTAAAAACACCGATTGACATGTAAGAGAATCCCTGGCATAGGCTCCTACTCTGCATATGATGTATAGGCATATAAAATTGGGACCCTTCATCACATCTTTCTGATATTTGGCTAAGACAATTGTGAAAGTGTGATATACAGCCTTACAAAATTTCATGTACACTGATTGGAATTACAAAGATGTTACAGTCAGACATACATATATAAGTTAATTGCTTATATCACCAGGACCCTTTATCTAATCCTTCTGGACATTGACAGAGGTAGTCAATATAGGAAGGGGTGTAAACTTGACATGTTTCATCTACATTAAATGTGAGGCAAAAAAGTTACAGCTAAGAATGTATTTGAAGGTATTTGCAAAATAATATAATTGAACTGGTTATACAATTGGATTTCTTTATCCACACTTTTTGAAATTTGGTACACATAATGCCTTCCATTGGAGGTACAACCTCAACAAGCTTCAGCTGCATATAATGAAAAACAAAAATGGTAAAGCCAAAAATGTGTTTTCCATTGAAACCAATGGAAAACAAAAATAAAAGCAAAACCAAAAACAACAATTTGATATTTATGAAAGCAAAAATGACAGATTTAAATAATGAAAATAAAAAATGAAAACAAAAATGACATGGGCCCATGGTGCACACCTCTATTGACTGGTCTGCTCCACCATCAGCACTCAGGATGTTCCAGACCACTATTGGCGGAACTGCCCATCAGCAGGCACAGCCTGCTCTGCCTGTACATCTGGTAAGTCACCTTTAGATGGACAGGCCTCTCAGAGGTGAAATGGGCTGGTGTAGCCAGCATCCATCTAAAAAAACCCACTGAGAAAAGTTAACATTAATTCAATGTAGAGACTGTTGGCATTCCTCTCTTCTGTGAGGAGAAAATAATAAAACTCAAAGAGTAGACATATTAAAGAGTAGATTAAATAATAATAATAATAAAAATAATAGATCTTCTAGCAGAATATCACAAGGATTAGCAGTAAACATAGGCACAAGTTCTGCTGAAATGAATGGGACTCATGTATGCTAAGTTAACCACATGAACATATTTTATTCCTCAGAGGATCACACTGGAATATTCCTTGTAGTGTTTATTCAGAAAATGCAGAAAAATTCTGTGAAGACAAAAGGACTGTTTTGATTATCAGTGGAAATTCTGCCGTGGATTTATCAAAGTTTTGATCAAAGTTCTAAACTCAGGGGGCTATCATTTTGTACTCTGTACAGTGTTACTGTGCATGTGCAAAATGGCAGCAAAGTGCAGGGCACTAACATTTTAGCGGATGGGATCATATTCTGATCTGTATTTTGCTGAATCAGAATGGCTGGATTCATTAAAAACAGAATCCAATCCAAAGTATTATTTCAACCCTACCTTCTTGAGTTAGTACCATGACCTTCAGCATGCCTTATCATTTAGCCTGTAGAATTGCACATTATATCTTATTGTCCCTTACTATTCCATACCACAAGTCAATCCTTTCCTACACCAAGTATGTGCTCTAAATGTGCGTTCTATAAGGCACTGTTTGTGTCATCAATTCCTGAAGTTATTAAGTTAATAAGAAATATGTCAGCTTAAATTATAGTAGTTACTTAAAAGTTTTGTGCAGCAGATGCTTAATGGTTTCATCTACAAGTGGAGGATTTGTTTGGCGATGGCCCTGGAATTAAAGGAGTAAAATATTCTCTCTCTATCATTGGGCAGTATAATGTATTATTCTTATTTGCTACATGCCAGGAACCTTCTGACTTTTAGGGGACTGCATGAAAGGTATTGAAAAGAAAGCATATAATTCTCAAAGTATATGTAAATAAAACACGTTTCTGTTTGTGTTGTGCTGTGCGTACTCCAGCAGAAGAAAAACAGTTCTGCTAGTGGAAAATGTATCCAACTTGAGCTACGACATACAAGCTAAGATTTTTTTTTTATCTTTGTTTACCACATGTCCTCTTTATTTAGTTACAGCTATCGTGAGATGAAAGACTGAAAAGGATTTGGGCACAGAGAACTACTAGTCACTGTTGAAAATTTAGCTAATATGTATTATACTAGTTGCTAGAATTCCCAGATCAAAATTTCAAAAATAAGGGGACACTTTAGAGCTGAGGGATATTGAAAGAAGGCACAGTCATTTTGTTCCATGGACCTGTTGCATTCAGAATAAATGTTTCTGTTATGTTGTTGTGACAGGGTTACAGACTTCTCCAGGATCAGGACTCTGTATGGGCTCCGGAGAACCTTGATCTGAGCACTGTCCCTTTAAGGAACCTTGGGCTGCTGGTAGTAATTAAGCATTTGCCTCTCACCTGGACACAGCTTGCAAGAGACTTAAGTCAGAAGCTCAGTGGAGAGAGAGAGAGAGAGAGAGAGAGAGTGTGTGTGGGTGTGTGTGTGTGTGCTGTCTCTTATACACATCTAGATGTGTATAAGAGACAGGTGTGTGTGTGTGTGTGGGGCGCACGTGTATAGACAGGCAGTGAAGGTACAGTGGAGGAGAGTTGAGACTAGAGGCCAAGGTTGGTGCAAAGAAGAACTTAGAACTGAAGCAAAGTTCTGTCTAAAGAGTGGAACAGCAAAACTCAGCAGCTTCCCTGGGGTATCCCAGGAATCAGATGGGACCATGCTGGGATAGAGCTAGGGAATTGGCTCGGCTGGGCTAAACCAAACCAGGAAGGACTCACGCTTTTGAGAGAAGTCATGTACACAGGAGGCTTTGGAAACTAGCTAAAGGGAGATGAAGATCAGTAATTGCAGCCAGTAAACCAAGTCTCGTCCTGTTAAGGCTCTTAGTGCACTTACCCATGTTATTAAATGTGCACCATTTGTGGAGGTGCAGAGTTGAGCTAGTGTAGCTGAGCTCTGCATCCTCTGCATGATCAGCACCAAAGTCACACAGTTTTCCTTTCTCACATGACAAAAGCTGCACAGAATTTACCTCTCGTAGTTTCTCATGAGAGTCAACAGTGCACGTTTAGTAATGTGGGAAAGTGCCCTAAATAGTATGTAGAAGTAGCAAGTTGGCGCTATTTCCCCAAAGAGGCTTCCTGAGGGGAACCATCAAGGAGTTTTGTGCCCAGCTGCTTCTACATATGGAAATACGGGATATCCATTATGTTGTATAGAGTTCCAGGCTCTGAAATAAGGGATGCCATTGCTCCCTTCAAATATAGGACAACATATAAAATAAAGGACACGTGACAATCTTACTAATGACCTATGGCCAAAGATTTGGCTGATTATTTTTAAGCAGTAACTGAGCTGGTCCCCTTTACTTCCCTCTCCAGCCCAAACACTCCGGGCCAGTCTCCCCTGAAGCTAGAAGCTCCATTACCTGGATTGATTCTTCACCTCCACCATACCAGAAACTTTGGGTTTGTTCTTTCCCTCTGTCAAAGACTTGCAGCTCCAGTCTGATTTTGCTTCTCTCACCCCAGGCAAGCGGTTCAAGGCTGCCTTCCCCATACAAGCAAGAAGCCTACTAGAGAGTCAGTTGGGCCATTAGATGACATGGGGTTGAAAGGGGTGCTCAAGGTGGATAAGGACATTCCAGAGAACCTGAATGAATTCTTTGCTTCAGACTTCACTGCTGAGCAAGGGATGGTGGGGAGATACCAACACCAGACAGTCTTTGTTGGTGAAGAAACAGAAGAACTGTCACAAATAAGTACAACTCTGGAAGAGATTCTAGACCAAATTGATGAACTAAATAACGTCATGCGCAGAAGAGATGCTTGACTCTGCATGCCCCATCTTTGGAAAGGGCAGCCAGGGCCGAGCAGTTCTGTGCATGCTCAAGGTTTTTGTTTTCTTTCTTTTCAAACTCCAAACCCGGGAAGAAGTCAGATGAGCACAATGGGGAGGGGGAATCGGGATCCCCCACCTGAACAGCGAGTAAACCCCTGCCTGACCCCCTGCTAGGCCTCCAACCCCCCACTCTTGGTCCGCCCACTTATGGAGGTGATACGGAAACCACTTGTAAACTAGATTCATGCTCATCCTGACTGGAGAAAGCTAGCTGGGAGACACTGGCATCATTGCTAGCTTGTTTTGCCAAAATTTTGGGATAGCAGGGTACCTAATGGTTTCAGAAATGTGGTTGCCAAGGCCACTCAAAAAACCACCCCTTGGTGTTGGTTTCCTGTTACCATCCCATTTCTAGTTTTGTTTTGTTTTTTAATTTGAGAGAGGAGGTTATTAAGCGAGTGGTTGTCTTGAAGCTTCAGGCGTACATTGGCTTCCTGTACCCATGTCCACCTGGCTTTCATTCTGGGCATGGTACTGCATTCATGACCTTGGTAAAAGATCTACACACCTTGAGAGCAACAGGGGAAATTGGATCTGTATGTTAATCTTCTTAGATCTTTCAGCAGTCTTTGATATATTGATCATAAGGTGTTATTGTCATGACTGCATTACTTGGCATGTGTTCTTGGGGGTCACTTAAGTGGATATGTTAATTCCTTCCAGGGAAGAACAGAGTGCTCATCTTTCTCTTGGGGCATCCACAGTGGGGTTCCACAGAGTTCCATCTTGCATCCGCTCCTCTTCAACATTTATCTAAGACCAGACCACTGTGAGAGATCATACAGAGATTTGAAGTGGAGGTGCCATCAATATGCTGATAGGCATCTCTCTCTCTCTCTTTCATCAAACTCAGGTCCTATAGTCTTGGTGTTTTCCCAGTGCCTAGCTGCTGTTGTTGGTGACTGGATGCAGGTAAAGCAATTTAAGCTAAATCCAGACAAGACTGAAGTGATGGTTGATCAGTTTTGATGGTTGACCAGTTTTGTGACGTAGGTGGCATAGTGACATCTGTCGCAAATGGGGACCAGCCCCCTTTGGCCAATCTAGATTGCAGCCTTGGGGTCCTATACCTGGAACATCAGGTTGTGGTGGCCAGGAGCACTTTCCACCAATTATATCTAGTGAGAAAGATGGGGCCTTTTCTATCAGAGAGATTCAGACTTGGACACTGCCATCCATGCCTTCATTTCCTCAATGCTAGACTACTGCAACATCCCCTATATGGAGTTGTCCTTTAATACTGTTTGGAAGTTGCAGCTAGTGAAGAATATGGTGGTCTGTCTTCTGTCAAGGGTGAGTTACTGGGAGCACTTTACACCACTGCGCTGCAGCATCTATACTGGCTCCCAACAGTTTGCCAGGTTCTATCCACGGTGTTGGTTTCAACCTAAAAATCCCTTAACAGCCTAGGCTCCACAAACCTGAAATACTGCTTCCTTCTTCATATCTCACTGAAGCCTCCGAGATCTGCAGGGAGCACCTTCTAACATGTTGCAACTGTCCATCAAGTTCACAGAGCAAGGGCATATAAGGAGGCCTTCTCTGTGGCTGTCCCACAATTAAGGAACTCCCCTTCGTTGGATGTTTTGCTGAACCTGCTCATTTTCCAGAAGCTCAGTAAGACTTTTTTTTTAAAAAGTAAAAATAAAAATGATCAGGTATTTGGCAAGTACAGATAGGATTTAGGGAGGTTTGGGGATAAGGATTAGAAGATTTTGTCTTCTATAACCACGCAGGGCCATTGGAGTAAGGTAAGATAATAAATTTAAATAAATGAAGACATCTTAACTTCATCATGGCTTTTGATTTAGCCAAACACAACTTTCTCTTAAGCAAGATGGAGAAATGGGGGCCACATCGAAGTACCATAAGGTGGGTGTGTAATTGCTGAGGGGGGGAGGGAGAATCACTCTCACAGTAACATTTAATGAGTTCTCTTTGTATTGCGAGTAATATCAAGCAGGGTTCAACAGGTTCAGTCATGGGTCCAGTGCTATTCAATATCTTAATTAAATGATTTAGATGAAGAAGTGGGCAGTATATTTATCGAATTTGTTGATGTAAAACTGGAAGGGATTGCGAACACTTTATAAAACCACCATTCCAAACGACCTTGATAAATTAGAGGAAAGCAGCAAAGTTAATCAAGGCTCTGGAATACAAATCATATGAGGAAAAGCTGGAGGAACTGAATCTAAGTATTTAGCCTAGAGGTAAAACAGTTAACAGGGGGAGGGAGGCTGTTGACAAAGTTCTATTATTTTAAAAGATGTCAAAAGCATTCATTCTCATTGCCAATAATTTATAAGACAAGACACTAATAATGGAGTATTGTTATTTTGAATTGATATCCTGCTCTTAGTAGGCTCAGGTTAGCTTATAGCAAACTAAAACAGAATATACAATCAGCTAAGCCTAACCCTACCAATCTCCACTCATTTCTCCATGAAAATCTCCACTACTTTACTTTCACACAACACTTATTTTACGCATTTACCACACCTTAAAACAGACTGTAAAAAATCCTAAAGTCTTCTTCACACTCTATCTGGTGTGTGTATATCGGGAAAGCTTTAAGCATAAAATAACCCACCTCTGGGCAGGGACGAAATATTCCCGAGGCTCCTTCCAACTCTTCACTAGTGATGAAATATTTGGCCATTTGTGTGTTGACAAATTTTATTTATATATTTTGGGTAAGCATCCAAACATCTGAGTAGCATCTGAGTAATAACCATACCCACAATACATATTAACATATCCTTTTATTTGGTTTACTTGGTTATTCGGTTTCTTGACTTTGGCATGATATTGTAGAGGTGTGTAATTTCATATCATTTAATTAATTATGCAAGTGAACGGAGTCCCATTAGTTTTTATAACTAAGGTAATGAAAATAAATAAGCAAATGACATTCATTTGATTTCATTCATTTTGTGTTTGTTGTTTTCATTTTATTTTATTAACAGTAATAAAAAAATATCACTGAGTGAGCATGAACAAAATGGCTCCTGGAGTCATTCTGTGCATGTGCGGCACCGATGCTGTCAGCACCATATTGGAAAAGGGCTGTGCAAACACAGAAAGGTTGTAGTGACCATTAAGTGCATGCACAATGATTTTCATTATTGTTTTTAATAAAATAAAATATATATATATATATTTAAATGGAAATGGTAAAGTCCTTTATGAAACCCCCCCAAAATGAATGGGTTTTGGAAATGGAAATTAAAACAAAAATGAATGATTTGCCTTCTGCACACCTTACTGTTTAGTTCTATTGTGATGTACAATAAAATAAAGTAACCAAACTGAATAACCAAGTAAACCAAATAACCATATAATCGAAACAGACAAATATCCAAATATTGTATGTGGAAATCTGAATGGAATGGGAGAAATAGCCTCTCTGTCAGACTCAGTTTGAAGTGGCCAGATACAACCGATAACCCTTTTGCTTCAAATATTTATTTCACTCCTACTATTCAGTTCTTTAATTCTATGGAGAGAAGCAGCAACTGCCACACAACATTCACACCTGTCAATATGGGCAAACAACTAAAATGTATGACTAATTGCCAAAACATGGAACACCTGTGTTTTGTATGGTGTAGCATACTCATTTACAGATCACCACAATCCTTAAAATACTTTACAAGTCCAATTAATTTCGGTGGGGCTGACGCTGTATTTAAACAAAAAATTCAGAGCAGACTGAGACTGACACCAAACATTGCCTATGCCTGTTGCACCATTGGGTGGGGGATGCTTTGTGGAAAAAAGGTTTACTTGCTCCCAAAATGTCCTTCACACAATACTCTTTTCCTATTTGAAGAAAGCCAACATGAATGGTGCTCATTATTAGCTCCCCTCTACTCTGGTGGTTGTGCATGAATGCACCCTGACAGACCTGTAAGTAGTGTCAGGATTGCAGCCTATGAGCTCAATCAAAAATCCCTGCACATCTGATTTACATGCGCGTGGTTTGCACATGGCTTGTGGCTAGGTCATAGTCCCACCTTCCTGGCTGTGCACGAGATGAACGCATGGGTTGCATGCAAGATGCATGCATGCTGCTTATGTGGCATATGCATTCTGGGATCAAGATCCTCTCTCACCTAAAGTGGTTTAAGTTATTAAACTCTATTTTAAAAGGATAATCCCAAACATAATAGGATAAGTCAATTTGTAATGAGAAATACAGAAGCGGGAAGAAAGATTCTGTACCTAAGTTAAGCTGTGAAGCTGAGAGTGGCCCAAAGCTGAGATTTTCATTGGACATGTAGTGTGGAGAGCAGGGAGCTGGGGAAGGAAAGATATTTGCTTTCCTAGCAATCACCAAATGTGTGTGCGGGGCAAGGGGTGCAAAATCTAACAGGGTATATATTACTTTCTGGCCCAGATTTCAACCCTCCAGCTGTCTGGCCTTCCTCCTGCCAAGGCTCCCCAAGGCACTTCCACACAGCCTCACAAGGTGTGACAGCAGAGATGTATATATGTATGTAGTTACAAGTTATATTATTAGAGTGGTTACTTACACCATTGGGAAAAGCACGAGTTGTGTGAGAGGGTTTGAGGGGTAGCCACTTAGAAGTGAGAGCTGCCATGGAAATTGGGAAAAGGGCAGTTGGAAATGGGAGTAGAAGGAAGCCAGACAAGGAGGAGGGAGCTGAGGAGATGGTGTGTGGATTACTCTGGTGAGTGTGCTGTACACATCCTGGCTCACTTCAAGTTGCCTGGTGGCTGAGATTCAACCTGGGAGTTGTGCCACCCAACCTGCTGGACATGTCCCATCGCCATGTGGCCCTCTCCGGCATGGGCAGTGGCTCGCGGGGTGGCAGTTTTTGTTCCTCCCCCCAGCTTAGAGCTAGGAAGGCTGATAGGGCCGGGGGTGCAAGGCATAGGAAAGCGGCCCGGGAGAAGTCTCACGAGGAGAGACTTCGCAGCCGCCATCTTGAATCCAGGTGCGGGACTGCCATTCTGTACCTGCATCACATCGTGTGTGCAGCGTGGATGCCCAGCTGCACTGAAGACTTGAAGAGCGGGGGGAAAAAGCAGGCATGGATCGGAGACAATGGCCCCCAAAAGCCTCCTTAGGGAGCAAGCCGCAAGGAAGGGGGGGCCAGCAGGGGAGCCAGTCGGCTTCAAGCACCCAGAAAGGTGGTGCAGGCAGGGCAAGGAGGGCTCGGACAGAGCCTCTTCTAAGGGCCAACAGTGAGGGAGGCCACTGAAGGAACCAGCAGGCTCCATAGCTGAGGGCCTGCACTACCCAGGTAAAGGAGAGGAGGGGGTCAGAACTCGGAAAAGCCATGAGCAAACCATCAAGGGGAGCCACCTTGTGAGCTAGTGGGGGGGGGGGGAATTAGCTGAGCCTGCTCGTGGCTCAAGGAAGGAGGGAGCCACGAGCCAGGAACTAGTCCCAATAGGACAATAAGGGAGGCATGTAGAAGGGCCCTGGGAAGGGTACAGGAGGATTGCCAGTAAAGGAGCCACCTCCTGCGGGGATCACAGCCTCTGGGAGCAAGCAGGTCTGGGGAGGAGCAGTCATGCCCAAAGGTAGTGGGGGGAAAAAGGGCAAAGGCCCAGCCAAAAAGGCCCTGACAAAGAGGGTTGAGGAGGCCCTCGAAGCCCTGCAGGCCTGAATGAATGGATGTGAATCCACCCTGAATAGCCTGACGAGCCAGGATCAGGCCCCCGGTGGCCCGCAAGCGGGCACGGGGGTCACGGAAAGGGGAGGAGAGGCCCCTGAACCAGTACAGGGTGGTGAGGCCACGGGCAGACAGAGGCACGGGGTGCAAGAGGGAGAAACCGAGAGCACCATAGCCCTAGGGAGGCACCGAACAAGGGAACATGGGCTAGCATGAGAACGGTGCAGCCCCCTGTGCGGTTCAGGGAAGAACCAGACCGGGATGAGGCGGCACTGGGGGGTCAAGCCCCCGTGAGTGCACAGGAGCAAAGGGAACAGGGAGCCCGGACCCCAACAGATGAAGCCGGGCAACGCCCGGCTGGGCAAGGGGGGAGGCGCCATTTGTCCCCACACAGGGATGATGGAGAGGAGCCACCGGCCCAGCGTGCACGAGGGGACCATCTGGCAGCAGTCCTGGAGACCCTCAACACGATCATGGGTCATTTTGCGACACTTGAGAAAAAAGTGGATGGGCTTGCGGAAGCATGACAGCAAGCAGTGGGGCAACACTGGAAGGGAATCCAGTACGGAATCCTGCACTACCCGAGGAGACGACGGCAAGACAAAGGGAACAACGAGCATGGACGCACGATGACCCAATGGTGAACGTGGGTGCAGGCCCTAGCCGCGAGATTCTAGGTAGGTGTGCGCAGTGTCAACAGTGTCAGTGTGGGAAGGAGGATAACATGGGGAATAGGTAACAGTCTGTACAGGCAGAACCCCAAGCAGATGTACGAATGGGGTGGGTCGGGTCATGGGTACCGTGGCCTGGCCAGGACACAGTGAGGGCGGCGGAAGCCAATCAGAAGTCATCAGAGGCAGGTCCACAGGGAGAATTAAGTGCCATGACATCCACCCTGCAGCAAGGGGCATGTAGTACGTGTAAGAGGAAGGTCGATCTGGCCACAGCAACACTGCGGGAGCCAGGTACCTGGGCGGCCATAGGGGCTCCCGGGGGTGCCCACTTGGCCCACCATACTGTCAGGGGGGGAAGGGGAAAGGGACCTACCCTAGCAGGAGACAGGGACTGAGGGAACCTATACCTGGGGAGGGTTACTGTAGGAAGGGCCCAGAGAACCCAGATAAGAAAGATATCTAGAAGGAAAAACCTCTCAGCCAGTCTCTTGGGTGTTTTGAGACAGTTCTCGTTCTCCCAGCCGGGGAACTCGGCCTCAGAGTGCACAGCTCATCATTGAGGCTACAGAAAGGAAAGGGAAAAGGGTCCCAGCTCAACAAAGAGGATACAGGCCAGGGAGAAGCACGTTAAGAACAGCACGAGGGGGAAGAGCAAGGAAAGGAGAGAACACCCACTATAGAGAGGTGAGGCAAGGCAAGACAGTGAAGAGAGGGCAAGACCTGACAACCCTAAGCAGACACTGGTGATGGGAAATGCAAGACCACAGAGAAGAGCACTGGGGAAACACAGCTCCAGGGAAGAAACAGAGCAGTGGAGGAAACACAGAGCACTGGGGGAACAGAGCTCTGGGGGAGAGACAGAGCACTGGGGAAACACAGCTCCAGGGGAGACACAGAGCAGTGGAGGAAACATAGAGCACTGGGGGAACAGAGCCCCAAGGAAGCACAAAGCAATGGGGAAAGCACAGGGCAATGAGGGAAAAGAGCTCCAACGACACCCAGAGCAATGGGGAAATGGAGCTCCAGGGAGGGAGACACAGAATCACAGGGAACAGAGCAATGGGGGGAACACTGAGCACAACAAGGAAGGCCAGACTCACCAGACACTCAAACAACCAACACCGTAGGAGAGGGAGACTCACAGACAGGAGGAGGACAAGGTCTGTCTCTTATACACATCTAGATGTGTATAAGAGACAGCACACACACAGGGTAAGAGCAGTTGCTCCCACAGCTTCCTGTGGCCACCCTATGGTTTAAATACACCTTGTGGCCAATCAGGAAGCTGGGAGGCAGGGCTAGGGGGAAAAGGGCACAGCTGGGGAAGGGCGTGGCAACACAGGGGGTGGAGACACGAAGGAAGACACAGGAAGGAATAGTGGGCTCTTAAACCAGCCTGAAATAGCACTAGCCGTTAAGGCAGTGCTCCTCAGTCCTGCAGGGCTGGGGGTTCAAGACCCAGCCCTGACACATACCAGGGAAAATATTTGGAAAGGAGAATATGTAGACGTATTCTCACTTCTATATACTGAACCGGTACCAGACACAAACTCGAAGGAAAAGGAGAGATTTAAGCATCCCAAAGTGGAAAGGAATTGGTCAGCCGCCTTTTCAGTGCTGATAGGAGTGATTATTCAGGCTGCCCCTGAACGGGCAACTGAATTGAGCAAGTACCTTGATATCATGCGCAGAGCATACGACTCCAGGAGCCCAGGGGCGTGGCTCTGTTACAATGAGGGCTTTAGAAAACAGGCAGCAATTACACCAGAGGCAGCTAGGAGTTGGGTAAGGAACCTGAAATCAGTCGAAGGGAACTTGGTGGCCACCAAGCTGAAGAAGGAGCTCGAAGAGGGCTGTATCCTTGATTTGCATGTGTCACCACTGGGCATTGTGCCCAAAAAGCAGGAAGGAGTGTTCTGGCTTATACACCACCTCTCTTACCCCAAGGGAAGGTCAGTGAACGACACCATACCTCCTGAGCTGTGCTCGGTTAGTTATGCATCATTTGATGCTGCGATAGAGATGGCAAGGAAGTGCGGAAAGGGGGCACCCCTTGCGAAGTGCGATATTAAATCCGCATTTTGCTTGCTGCCAGTCCACCTCGACAGCTTTAAGCTACTCGGGTTCCAGTTTGGAGGCCACTATTTTTATGATAAGGCAATGCCCATGGGGTGTTCCATATCTTGCTCAGCCTTTGAGCGTTTTAGTTCCCTTCTGGAATGGCTGGCCAGAAAAAGAACAAAATCTCAATATATATTGCATTATATTGATGATTTTTTGTTCATGGGAAAAGAGGGTACAGCTGAGTGCAGGAATGCCCTTAAGGATTTTCAGGTACTGGCGGGGGAGCTAGGGGTCCCCCTGGCATCCGAAAAAACGGTGGGACCATCGTCGGTAATAACATTTTTAGGGGTTGAGTTAGATACTGAGCAGCAAGTGTCAAGCTTGCCGGTTGAAAAACTGGTGGCTTTAGTCAGGGATATAAAAACAATATTAGGGTGCCCCAAAGCAACAGTCAAGCAGCTCCAAGCCCTAATGGGGAACCTCAATTTCACGTGCCGGGTAGTGGCGCCAGGCTGTGCCTTTCTATCCAGGCTGTACGAAAAGGTGGGGTCCAATCTACCTGGGCACTGCCACATTAGGATCTCTGCCGACATGAGGGATGACTTAAAAACTTGGCTCCACTTCCTCCAGAATTTTAATGGAGTTAGTATCTTGTGGCAGAGGTGGCTGATGGAGGCCGAGCTCCAGGTACAATCTGATGCTGCCGGGTCCCTGGGTTTCGGAGTTTATTGGGCAGGGAGGTGGTGTTCGGCGTTGTGGCCAGCGAAATGGGTTCTGGAGGGTTGGACCCGAGATTTGATGTTTCTAGAATTATTCCCCATAGTGGTAGCAATACACATATGGGAGAGGGAATTTGCAAACAAAACGATTTTGTTTTGGTGCGATAACCTCACGGTGGTACAGGTGATGAACTCGTTATCATCCCACTCGAGAAGAGTAATGGGATTGGTGAGAGGGTTCGTGCGGCAATGTCTGGTGAACAACATATTGTTCACAGCTAAGCACGTGCCGGGTATTAACAACGGCATAGCCGACACACTCTCTCGCCAACAGATGGAGCGGTTCAGGCATTTGGCACCGGAAGCCAGGATCGAACCGGAGGAGCTGCCCGAGGGGATCTGGAACATTGGACTGTGACAATGTTCCAGGCAGTACAGGGTTCACTTGCACCATGCACAAGAGCAGCTTACAGTCAGGCTCTGGCAGAATTCCAAGAATTTAGGATCAAGGAAGGGTGGAGGACACAGTTCCCAATTACGGAGGCTCAGACATTGCAGTTTGCAATAAGCCTAAAAAAGAGAGGGCTGGTGCCAGGCACTATCGCTGGGAAACTGGCAGCCTTAATCTTTTATAATAAACTGGCTGGCTTCCAATCTCCTAATGGAGGGTTTTTTATGAGAAAAATGTTAGAAGGGTGGGAACGAGAGTCTCCAAGGAACGGTGATGCCAGACAGCCCATTACACCGACAATATTGCGAGGCATGTGCCAGCAACTCCAAAGGGTGTGTTTTTCGGAGTTTGAAACCCGGTTATTCCAAACAGTGTTTAAACTGGCCTTTTTTGGGGCCTTCCAGGTGGGCGAACTGGCAATTGCATTGGCTTGCAATCTAGGGGGGCCCGTGTTATGCATAGAGGACGTCCAGGTAGGGATGGAGGGGTTGGAAATAGTGGTGCGGGGATCTAAAACAGATCAGCACAAAAGGGGACATTTGATAAAATTGGCTAGGATAGTAAAAGAAGACATTTGCCCGGTTAAGGCAGTAGCTGAATACATGGGTAAGCACCCAAAAAGAGAGGGACAGCTGTTCATTCACGAAAATGGTATGAACCTCACGAGATATCAATTTTCTGCAGTAGTGAACAAAGCGTTAAAGGGGCTAGGTTTATCAACTCAGGAATTTGGCTCACACTCCTTTCGGATTGGCGCAGCTAGTTGTGCGACGGCTGCTGGATTATCTGAGCAGCAAGTAAAGTTGATAGGTCACTGGAAATCAGGGGCGTACTGATCTTATGTCAGAAAAGTTCAGTTATAAGGAAGGGCCCAAGAGCTTAGGAATAAGGATAGTGCACCCAAAGAGTAAAATTGGGTTAACAATCGTTGTGTTTTTCTTAGGGAGCGAGCTGCCTGACCGGCAGCAACGAGTCATCATAGCTGGCCACAGTATTATCTACCGGGTCGGGAGACAAGCGGGATGCTCCTATTGGGGAACCCAGCTGGGCCTGGGCCATCTGGCAAATGTGTCGTGGAGAGGCCGGAGTGGGATGAAGTGGCCCCAGTTCCTGCCATTGATCCACTCCTTGGCGTCACGACAGCATCCAGACATACTCGTAATCCACTTGGGAGAGAACAACCTGCCAGTCGACACAGGTCTCCCCCTGGTCACCAGCATCAAGAGGGACTTACACGTTGCAAGAAGGATTCTCCCCAAAACTGTGTTTGTATGGTCTGAGATGCTCGAATGCATAAATTGGAGAAATGTCATGCGCCCAAATAAGGTTGACAGGGCTAGAAGAAAGGTCAACAAAGAAATTGGGAAACTGGTGGAGGAAATGGGTGGTCAATTTCAGGGACCCTGAAATTAAATTCAATAAGCCCGAGCTGTATAGGGTAGATGGTGTGCACCTGTTCGATGATGGGCTCAAAATCAATCTTAGGGCTGTACAAGAGCATTTAGATCAGTTACTTAAGAAGTTAGGGAGGGGGCAAGACTAGCCAAGCAGAAGCTGGCAGTCTTTGGTGGCAGGGGTCCTGCAAGGTAGTTAGTTTAGAAATAGGGATAGTCTGCTGCCAAGTCATCTCCTTAAGAGGTGGACTCTGAGTGAAGGCTAGAGCCGGTCCGGCCAGCATCACTTCAGAGCGAGGATGAGGGGAACAACTCCGGGAACTTTAGGACAGAGGAGGTCCAGGGCACAGGGGAGCATCTCCTCGCTTCCTTCTTAGGGTCACAGCTGGCAAGGGCCTCCTGATCTGACTGGGGGGCGGCCAGACAGGTGTGACATTGCAGCAGCTATAGTTAGCATTATGGCGGTACTGAGGAACTTCAGACTGCTCAAGTTTATGATTAGTATTATTAACTGAGTTAATAGTTAAGGTTCGCAGGACTAGAAGGGGCATAGCCCCCTCCTTAACAGATTAAGTGTTAATAAAGTTGGTGCGGCCTAGTTTAACCCAACTAATGGTGTCAGTGTCTTTCTTTCGGGGTGTGGGACAAATTGTGAGTGGAGAACAAAAGGAACATGAAGAGGAATCTAAAAAGCTTGAGAATTCCCATTCCCGACATGCCCCCCTTACCTCACGGGCAGCCTAAAGGGAGACGGAGTTTGTCCCTCCCCCCAATGAGTGAGAAGACAAGCTGCTCCCTTGCATACTGCCTTGTCTGTCCAAGGGCCCCTCCCCCTCCCCATTCAATGAGAAGTAGCATGGGTAGGTGAACTGAGCGGCAAGAGCTGTTGGTGCCAGTAGGTAGGGGTCAGGAAAGAACACACACACACACACACACACACACACACACACACACACACACACGGCACAGCTGGGAGTGGCCTGCAGGCCCCGGTCTCCATGCGTGACTGTGCTCATACCCCCAAATGGGAAGGAGGAGTAAGGGCCCAGCTAGGCAACCCCAAGCAGGGGACAAGGAGCAAAGGCACCTGCAAGCAGAGGCAATCATCGTCTACTTTCAGCAAAGAATGGGAGGGTGCAAGGAGGTTTTGAGGGACCTGGCGGCATGCCAGCCCTCCCATGATCAGTCTCATGTAGAGTCCCAGCCCAGGAGAGGGCGGGAGCCTTCACCACCAGCCTGTACCACACCCAAAAGCCAGGATAACTCTCCCCAAAGAAAGGGGTCCCTGGAGTTCCCGGCTGGGGAAGGGTCCACCCAGTGGCAGGGGGGACCCTTCCCCACCCAGTGGGAATGCCCCCAGCTATGTCAACCGGCATGCTGAGAGGCACGCAAGACCCCCCGCCCAATCCAGGGCTGATCCCCTCAAAGCCTCCCTCAGTGTCCAGTTGACACAGGGACAGAATTCTCCCCAGGCAGGAGACCCCCACCAGGCACCCCCCTCCCCTTCGGGGAGGGCAGCACGAATTGGTTCCCAAAAGCCCCAGCAAGGAGACCCACCCCAGGCGCCACCTGAGGAGTGACCCATCGTGGGCCATACTGGAGCTGCTCTAGGTCTTTGCCTGGATAATGGAGTCACCGGAAGTCACAGTGCATGGAATCACGGAAAGGCACCCCCGAACTCCAGAGGGTGAGGCGCCGGTGAACGACACAGAGCCAGGACCATCATGCCACCTGCTCATCCCCCGTCGACACCATGAGGTTCCCTTGGCAACCCCAGGTAGGTGCTGTTACGCAACCCACCTACAGAATTGGGACCCCCATTGTAGCGGGTGTGGCATAGGGCACATCCAGAGTAGCTCACCCGAAGTGACGCGCCAGCAATGGCTGGGCTAGATCGCTTCATGGGTACCATGGCCCACCCAGCCAAGCCCCACCGGGGGCAGGCCCATAGCCACACACACACACTGAGCTCCCCTACCTGTGGCAGAGTAAGCCAGCAGGTATCTCAAGCATGAGCAGACTCTGGGCGCTACACGTCACTATGTCAACTGGTCTATCCCCCAACATAAGAAGCAACACCTATGGCAGAGAGATAGGCGGAAGTGAACACCCCAACTGGGGTGTACTTGATGCAGGTCACCAGGAATAAGTTATGGAGAGATTAATATATGTATGTATTTGCCCTTATATTCAACAATCCCATTCCTGACCCCAACTTCAAGGAGGAAGATAAGGAGAAGGAGAAGTTCAAAAGTTCCAAGGCAGACCATAATTGGTCATCATCCTTTTCTGTCCTAACAGGAGTCATGTTGCAGATGTCCCCAGAGCGAGCCTCTGAACTAATTAAGTACCAGGGCATAGTTTGGAGGACATATGACAAAGGCAACCCAAGGGCGTGTCTGTGTTATGAGGAGACCTTTATGAAATGATCCTCAATAACCCTCAGGCTCAGGTGGGACAGATATGCACAAGACCTTTGGCTCGAGTGCACAAGCAACGTCAACAACGTCCCTCTGACAGACAATGGCCATGCCTTGGTCAAAGGCAGGGTGGTGCCCATGAATGCCCATCAAGGGGGCAACATTCTGGGAATACAATGGGGCAGGAAGTTGCACCCACTCACCCTGCTGGTTCTGGCATGCCTGTTTCCACTGCACGGGCAACCACGCAGTCTGCCACTGCAACAAGGTCAGATCCCAGGACAAAAGCAGAGCACCATCCAAATACCCATAAGGGGGACAGGGCAGGGGTGGCAACAAGGGCCCCAACCCTGGGACATCATAGGGCCCTGGACAGAACCCTGTGTGACTGCCCTCTGTGGGGCATCACTTGCACATCTCACCACTGGAAATTGTGCCAAAAAAGACCCTGAACAAGCTCCGCATCATTCACCATCTTTCCTTCTCCAGGTGGGATTCGGTCAGTGACGCCATCTCCACAGAACTCCATATCATCTGTCATGCGTCCTTCAATGCAGTAGTCGACATGGCCAGGGTCTGTGGCCCAAGGGCGCTCCTGGTGAAATGTGATATTAAATCTGCCTTTCATCAATTTTTAGCAAAATTCTCTTTTGATAAAGCCATGCCGATGGGGATGTTTCATCTCCTGTTCGGCTTTCGAACAGTTAAGCTCGTTACTCGACTGGTTGGTCCACCAAAGAACACAGTCACATTTTGTCATCCATTATATTGATGACTTCCTGTTCCTGGGCCGCGCAGGCATGGGCAAATCCTTCAAACTTTCCACTCCATTGCGGAAGAGCTGGGAGTCCTCCTCGCCCCGGTAAAAACAGTGGGGCCGGTAACCATGCTCACAGTCCTTGGGATAGAATTGGACACTGTCAAAGAGGAGGCACACCTCCTCTACGACAAGTTGGCATCCCTCGTATGGGCAATCAGGGAATGCCTCACTCACTCCAAAGTGACAGTGTGTCAACTACAGGGTCTGCTGGGCAGCTTGAACTTTGACTGCTGTGTAGTGGTGCCGGGCCAGGTATTCCTGTCCCGACTCTACATCAAAGTACTGGGCAATCTGCCCCTTCACTACTATAACCAAGTGACAGCAGCCATGAGGGAGGGTCTCGCAATTTGGAGTCGATTTCTGTTCGTTTTCAATGAGGTTAACCTCTGGAGACAAAGGTTGCTGCTGGAGGCCAAACTCCAGGTCCAGTGTGACATTTCTGGGTTGCTGGGTTTCAGCTTCTACTTCAGGGGGAAATGGTGAACTGCACCATAACTCCCCATATGAGTTGAGTTGGGATTAACATGAGACCTCAACTTCCTTAATCGCTATCCCATTGTTCTCGTGGTGCACCTGTGGTCTGGGGATTTCACCAACAGAGCTGTGTTGTTCTGGTGTGTTAACCTAGTGGTGGTGCATGTCCTCAATACCCTGACCTCTAAATCCACCAGAGTAATAGGACTCCCCTCCCTCACTCTCCCTCGTTTCTCCTGCTCACCTAATCACCTTCAACCCTTCTCCCTCGCTGCCCCCCATGCCTGTAACTCCCTCCCTGCCTATATCCGCCTTGCCCCCTCCCTCCATTCCTTCAAATCCATCCTCAAGACCCACCTTTTCCTCGCTGCCTTTCCCAATGCCTGCTAGACGTTCCCATATACCTACTGTCTGCCCTCCTCTGCAGACTGCTGCAACCAACCTGATTGTAACCAAGACAAGCACATGCACCTGGGTCTTCGCATCCACTTGAATGTGTGTTTGTCTTCTCCCCTGTCTCTCCCACTGTCCCCTCTCCCTCTCTTTTAGATTGTAAGCCACAGGCAGGGACTGCGTCTATTTCTATGTTCTGTACAGCACCAGGTCACACAACTGGCGCTATATAAATATTTATAATAATAATAATAATAATAATAATTAATATGGGCCTTTGTGCTTCATTGCCTAAGTAATAATATTCTGTTTATATCTAAGCATGTCCCAGGAGTTAACAACAGCATAGCTGATGCACTCTCTCACCACCAGATGGATTGTTTCTGCCTGTTGGTGCCAGAAGCCAGCGAGGAGCCCAAGGTCATGCCGCCTCACATGTGGAACATTGGACAGTAGAGCTTTATGAGGCAGTGCAAGGTTCCTTAGCACCCAGCAGCAGGGAGTCTTGTATTGTATTTATTTATTAATAAGGCACTGGCGAAAGCCATGGCCAAGTAGAACAATAGAAGTAATAATTGATAAAAATACAATAATTTTAAAATATTAAAATACAAACTGGTATCTCCAATTAACAAAGGAGAAAAACCAATTAAACTAGTTCATAGAAATTTAAAATCATGATATGGCAATTTGCCCCTATTTAACAGATTGAACCAAAATCTTATTAAAAGTACCACTTACAAAGATCCCAAGCCATCCTGACAAGATTAATAATTGATTTGGGTGATCTAGCCAGGGCACAGAATTGCAGTAGCTGTTGGGGCGAAAGATAAGGTTTGGCAGTGATCCCAGGTGTTAAATAAAGCTCTTGCAAGTATGCCGTAAGTAGACAAACAAACAATACATGGGGTAAGTCTTCGATTTGCCCTAATGAACAGGAAATTTTTTTATTGCAGTATGGAATACCAGTGCGCCTCCCCTCTAACACTTTTGTTGGTAGTAAATTGAAACGTAGAAGAGTCAAGGCTCTATCTAGCCTATAGTCAGTCAACAAAACCAAATAAGGTTCAAGTCCCAACGTATATTTAAACATACTATAGAGCGGGGCACTCCTACATGCTGCAATATATCCCAAATCAGTCTGAATTGCCTGGTCATTTAACGGTTTCTTTATTAGTGTTCTCCTCCTATGCCTGGGCAAGGCACTGAGCATTTCTGCGGACAGTCCCAAAAGATGGAGATGCCTCAGGACTCTACCATGACATAGTCTGGGGGAAAACCAAGCCTTGGCCTCCACATGACAACAGCGAGGGAGCCTGTCTTCAGCCATCATTTCAAGTCTGCATCAGAAGGAGAGCACTGCCATAAGTATTTTATTCCTCAAAGGCATTATTCCCAATTCCAACCTTAAAAGAGCCACCAGGGTAGATTTAGGTACCCCTAGAAGTGTTCACAAAAAGTGATTTTGATGGAGTTCAAGCACAACAGGCGAAGCCACTCCCCAAATTTCGGCTCCATATAATACACAATACTCTCTAATCGTTTTTAGATTAAAGAGCTTCAAAGCAGGTGCCACTAATCTCCCACCATGGGATCTCCAGAACTTCTCTAGGTCCACAAGACCCTGGGTTAACTTTAACTTGTCTGATTAAATATGAGCGTGCCAGCTGGATGAGGTGGTAAAAAGTACCCCCAGGTATCTATAAACCGGGACCTGCTCAATAGGAATCCCACTGAGAACTCCATTAAATTTGATATGACACCTGGAAGCAACCACAACTTTGAATGGGTAAATGTGCCTCCCAACAAAAGCGGGCAACAGCATCTAGAATCCTTTTCATTCCCAAGGGAGATGGTGATAGCAAGACCATATCATCTGAAAACAATAATATGGCCACTGGCTGGTCTGCCACCTTAGCTGGTAAAAAGTAGTCATCTTTGAGGGTGGCAATTATTCCATTGATGTAAAAATTAAATAGGAAGGGAATCAGGAAACATCCCTGTTTTACACCGTCGGTGACTGGGACCTGAATTGACAAATGGCCTTCCCTACTCAGTCTAACTCTAAGGAAAATTTGACTATACAGTGCTTGTATCAAGTAGATCAATCTTCGATGTATGTTGGTTTTGTATAATTTGTCCCATAAGATATTCCTATCTATAAGATTGAAGGCTTGGTGTAAATCCAGGAAGGTCATATAAAGGCTACCCTTCCTAATCATAGCGTATTTCTGGACTAGGTGGTAGAGAGTAAAACAATGATCTATAATCATTGCTATAGTCAGAGCGGAACCCAGCCTGCTCCTCAGGGAAGTAATCTGCCGCCCTAGCCCAAGCTTCCAATTTGCAAAGCAGATATCTTGCATACATCTTAGCCACCACATTGATCAGACTAATCGGCCGATAGTTCTGAGGTAGCCGCACATCCCCTTTTTTGTGTACAGAAATTATTATACTTATATTCCAACCTGCTGGTACCATTCCGCAGGTATTGATAGAGTCAAACTATTTACCCAACACCGGCAGCCACCACTCAATATTTTGGCAGAACAAATCGGCCATCCCAGGTCTTTGTGTAATCTAACTTTGCAAATTAACTGCCTTAGATCCTCCACATCCACTGGAGGCCAATGAGTGTCATCTCCTAGATCACCCAATCGCTGGTGGCTGAAGATATAAATATCAGGTACCTGATTAAAAATCCCTCCAAAGTGCAGCTGCCAAACCTCTGCGGCCAATAAAGCCTGAATGTATGGTTTCCTATAGTCATCTTTAACTATGGTCCAAAACTGGGGAAGATTCCCTTGCTTAACTACCAATGCCAAGGCTTCCCACCAGGGAGTAATACAACAGGGCTTCCTCTGAGTTTGAAGAATGTAGAACGCACAGGGGATAAGACTTAGGCTTCCCCATCCCAGAACCATTACAGAACCACAAGTGCCACAGTTTTCAATGTCTCTGCACACAAAGGGTCTTATACCATCCACAATAGCAGGCAAATTAGTGGCAGTGTCTTTCTTCAGTAAGCTAGCAGTCCACACACCCCTGGACCAGGGTTTCTTTGTGAGCAAACTGATCAAATCCTGGTCACGGCAGCAAGGCCCCAGAGCAGACCCCAGGTTACTGATCACCCCAGGGATCCTGGCAGCTTTGGCGGGCTCCATAACCCAGGTTTGCTTCAATGGATTCAAAGCCACCTTTTTTGATGCAGTTTTCAAGTTAGCCTTCTAGGGGCCTTCCCGAATTGGTGTCTGCTTCCAAGTCGGACCCTGCCACCAGAGTCGTTAGCGACAGGGGCATATCTACTTGGGTCCAAACCCTCAAGATCAGCCTTCATAGCTCCAAGATCAACCAAAGGTCCAGGGACCAAATTATAACACTCCACAGGGCAGCCTCCCCTGACCTGTGCCCAGTAGCGGCTACACAGTGATACATCTCTTTTCACCCCACTCTCCCTGGCCCTTTTCTCATACACAGGGATGGTTCCCCAGTGACCCACCACCATTTCTCTGACATCCTCCACAGAGCTCTGCTCAAGATACATTAGGCAGTCCAATGATTTGGGACCCACTCCTTTCGCATAGCTGCAGCTAAGTTATGTTGAGGTGCTTGGTCTACCGGAATAAAAATCCATAACATAGGGAGATGGAGATCAGCAGCATTCTGGTCATACGTCTGTGACCTAGTGCAATGGTGGCCCACCGTGATTAAGTGCAATTTGTTTTGTCAACAGGATCAGGACCAAAAGACCAGCACAAATTGATCTGGAAAGCTGTCCACAGTATTGTCTATTGGGCAGGCAAGGTTGCGGTCTTCACATACTGTGGTATACAGCTTGGTCTTGGTGACAGAGCTGAAGTTCTCTGGGAGGCCAAAAGAGGCATGAGGTGGAAACAGCTGATCTATGGGGGCCTCCAGGGGGTGGCACCTTGATATCTTGATAATTCACCTGGGTGAGAACAATCTTCCTAAATCAACCAGGCTCAAATTGGTAGTTAAAATTAAAAGGAACTAGGTTGAGGTGTGCAGGCTACTGCCTTCCACCAAGCTAATCTGGGCCCATATGATTGAGAGGATTAAATGGACCAACATTATCCACCCAGGCAGAGTAGACAGGGTACGCAAAAAGATCAACAGAGAGGTGAAGTTGGACCTCGCCCATGGCAGGGACATCATCATCCACAGGGGAATCTGCTTCCCAAGCTGTACAGGACAGACTGGATGCACCTTTCTGAAGTGGGTGTCGATATGTACCTTACAACAATAAAGGAAAAGTTAGTCCTGTAAGTTTGAGGTTGGGGATGGGGGTCTCAAAGCAGCCGAGCATGTGCTGGCGGTTTTCCGTGGCAGGGGTCCAGGGTATTCATTAACAGGTTGTGTAGAGTTAGCTGTTTGTTAAGCCATCTGCTTATGAGATGGGGCCACGGGCAAAGCTAGAGCAGGAGCGGCTAGCTTCCAACCCAGGCCCAGGAGGAAGGGATGAGCTATAGACTGGAGGACAGGGGCGATCCCCGTGGCAGCCGCTGCCTCCCTCCTATTTTGGTGACGAGAGGTCCCATCCCTCCCTGACCAGCCAGGTGACTGGAGTGAGAGTTACCTAGCAGCAGTAAGAAATTCAGCAGTACCGAGGGAGATCTGGCCACCTAAGTTAGATGTTACAGTTAGTAGTTAAACGTATAGTCTCAACTAGAACCAAGAGGAAGAATGCCCCCTCCTCAAATTTAATATCCAGTCAAAAAAGAGCGCGGTCTTTAAACCCCACACGATGTGTCCTTGTCTTCTTCCGGGGGGTGCTGGGGCAATGACATGGCCGAGTAAATGAGCCTGAGACTGTTGTGGTATAAAACCAAGGACTATAGAACCAACAGGTAAAACTGTAACCACCCAGTAGATACTAAGTAGGGGGTGGCTGTTCCAGATTTGGATTAATCTGCAACTGCTCATAATAAGCTGTTTTGGATTAATCCATTCCAAACTGCAACAGTGGCAACATGCCCATTGTGGATTATATTTTAAAAAAACGAACATAATAATAATTTAAAAAATCATTGCACATGCACAAAACGGCCACCAGACTGTTCTGCACATTTTAGGAAAGGGTAGCTATGCATAGCGGCCATTTTGTGCATGTGCAGATTGGCTTCCACCATTTTGGAAAAGGGTACGCAAGCACAGAACAGTCTAGCAACCATTTTGCGCATGCACCGTGATTTTTAATTTAATACTTTTTATATATTTAAATACACATTGGTAATTAAACCTGGAAATTACAGATCTGAATCTGTAATTTCATCCAAAATGTCCATCCATAAATTAAGAGACTAGGCCAAAAAGAAATTTAAGTATCAATATCACTATGCCAGATGCAGCAGACACCCTGTTATGTTTAGAATTAGAAAAGATATTTCCTGTTTGGTTTTTCTACCTCTGTGGTAATAGCCCCCTTTTGGGAGCCAGACAAATCCTCTAAGACTGGAAAGGGTGAGGAGAAGCATGACTGTTGTCACACAAGGATGCAAGCTTCTTCCTTCACCATCCCCTCCCTCCCACCCCACCCCCCAAAAAGGTATGTGCGCCTCCAGGCACTTCCCAGTCCTCATAGAATCCTCTAGCTCCTGGTCCACCCTGGCCTCTGCTTGCTTTCTGACTCCATCTGCAAGTCTGTCAAAAAAACCCAACCTGCAACTGAAATTGGAGGAAGGATCAAATAAGCCTCCCTATAAGGTTTAATAGAAACATTATTAATTATTATTATTATTATTATTAGCAAGCATTTATTTAGCGCCAACAATGTACCTGGTGCTTTACAAAGTAATTGAATAGACACGATCCCTGCCCTAGGGTTTACAATCTGAGAGACCGGGGGGGGGGGGAGGGATAAGAAGAAAGGGGAGCAGAGGGAGAGACAAGGAGTGTAACAGTCACAAGGATGCGAGGTCCCAGGTGCATGTGCTTGGCTTTGTTACAGGCTCAAGGGCTCAAAAATGTGACTATCCAGGTGAGATTAATATGGTGGTGACCCTTCTTTTTGCTTCTGCCATGAAGGAAACCATTATTGTTGTTACTCTATCTTTTTTCCTTGCCCTTCCCTCTAGACAGTTTTAATCTCTTTTTCTCATTAGGCACAGGCATTTTAAGTGGAAATGAGGGGAGCAGAGTAAGTAGGTTGAGCCAATACCAATCTCACAAGGGGGAGGGGGGGACCATTATCTCAGTTAATTTTCTTTTTTTCCTGCTCAGTAATGCAACAGTTCAGACTGAATTCTCAGCACCTTCCCTTTCCAAAAAGGATCCTGAACGACTTCCTTTGAAGCATCTATGAATAGAAGGGGGTAGGAGGAGCATGAGAGTCTCTCCTTCACACTGTAAATTAGACATGTGTGAACGCGATTTGGGAATTCAGGGTTCGACCTGAACTTGGGGTGTTTGGACCATTCATGAACACCCTGAATCCGAACTGCCCCCCGTCCGAACCGGCCAAAGAAAGTTCGGGTTCCGAACCTGTTTGGGGAGGGGGGAACCCGGTTTTCCTTCCCTCCTACGCCCTCCAGGCTGCGCGGGTAGAAGGGGTGCCGGGGCTCACCTCCCCCCCCGGTCCAGCCTGGGAATTAAATAAAAAAGAAAAGAAAAAGAAACCCACCCCAGGGATTGACCTACCTGGTGGTTCTGGGGCTCTGGCCCCGGGTCCGGCGGTGGCAGTGGGTCCAGCATGCTTCAGGTCTCTACTAGGCCTTCCAGTCAAACCAGAAGGCCTAGTAGTGGCCTGAAGCTCTCCGGAGCACCACCGCTGCCAAACCTGCCACCGGCGCTGCTGGACCTGGAGCCCAACCTACCTGGTGGTGCCGGGGCTCCAGCCTCGGGTCTGACGGTGGCAGAGGCAGTAGCAGGGGGTCCAGCGGCAGTGCTCTGGAGCACTTCAGGCTGCTAACTAGGCCTTCTGGTTTGACCCAGAAGGCCTAGTAGTGGCCTGAAGCTCTCCATGGCACCACTGCCACCGGAACCACCGCCGCTGCTGCTGCTGTCACCACTGCCACCACCGAACCCAGGGTCAGAGCCCCAGCACCACCAGGTAGGTCAATCCCTGGGGTGGTTTTTTTTTTTAAAAAATAATCCCAGACTGGGCGGGGGGAGAGGTGAGTCTGGTACCCTTACACCCGCGCAGCCTGGAGGGGGTAGGAGGTAGGGAAAACCTGCCCCCCCCATGAATGGGTTCGGCCCCCCTGAACCCATTTGGGACGAACAGCCAGAACCCAAATGGTTTCAGAGGGGCCAAACCCAGAACGGGCTGAACCCCGAACCCCCTGGTGTTCGCACATCCCTACTGTAAACCACTGTATAGGAATGTGCAGTGGTACACAAGGAGGAAAACTCCTCCATCATGGCCAGCTTATTGACTGATGCAGTAACCTTCAATAATGTGATGGAATCATTGTGTAACACATTTACTTCAAAAGAACAAGAAGATGCAGTGGCAGTTTTCAGTGCCAGCCTATTTTCAGCATTTTAGGTCTTAAATAATTTACTCAACGAAGCAAAACGCATGGGGTCAGTCAGCCCTGACCTTAATATGATGACATTTCTTAATTGGAGTGCTTGAATTTACAATACTAATGGTAATCATCTTTCCCTGTAATAATTATTCTTTTTGTATGCAACGTCAGTAGGAACGTGCAGCCACAAGTTACCTAACCTGTTCCACTGCCAAAGGATGCTTGTGTTTTTCCACACACACCCCTTTCCCCCCTTTAACCTTGACCCAGTCAGAGAAATAAAAACAAACAACGCTCTTGGTATTGTGGTGTAACTTGTTATTCTTGGTAGATTTGGTGGTGTTTACAAATGAACATGTGATAACCGAGGGCAGTATGTGTCACAATATGCACTGACCACCACCACATGCCCTGCAAACAGGGGTATAAATATATTAAATAAAATAAATAAATAAACAAATAAATAAAACAAGGAGAGCAGGGCTGACACCTACTTCCATCCTGCTTACCACCCTGAGGCCTGCTGAGAGCAGGGAGTGTGGGGTGAGATAGACACTTACTGTGGAGGGTTCCTCCATGCTTGGATTTGCTACTAAGTCTGCAACTTAGCTAAGGTGAGGAAATGAAAATTAGCAGTGCTAAACTAATGAAACTTATCTGTGGTAACATTGTACCCCAATATGTAACATGGGCTGGGGTACAAAGTTACCACAATGGGAAAATTCAATTGTTTTCTGGGTAACTGTTAATGGTAACTCATTTTCCTTTGGGTGTATCATGCACCAGTCTTCCAATGAAAATGTCCTAAAAGGACAAAGTGATAAAGCCACTAACCTTTGAGTTTTTGCAAGAAAAGTGTACCTGGGGTAGGCAGTTACCCCTAGAATCTGGATAAAGGGTAAGTAGTACTTCAAGCTCAGTTGTTTGCAAATTAAGAAAGTGAGAAACCTGAGACTGCAGAAGTGCCTTGTCATTTCCCAAGCAATTGTTGCATTTAGCATTTTTAAATGGTTAATATTTCCATTCTCTCCTTTTCCACCTTCAATAAAGTTGGGGCAGAATAGCAATTATTACTAAGAAGAAGCCACAGTCTTGGAACAATTCATTTACAATTAACCGTGCCATTGATGCCACTGGGACCACTGTTTTGGGTGGACAGGTGTTTTAAGACTGAACACCACACTAATGTGATACCACCACTACCACAACATTCTTTGAATGCATTGTGTGGTTGTACAGTTTATTGCATTGAATTACTAATTCTAAAGTGAGTTTTATTAACAAACCTACAGTAATGCCCCAGATTCCTTACCTGAGTGGATATGGTTAGAATGGACTCTTATGGTGTAGTAGGTATAAAGTTCTCCCCCCTCCCCCCAAACACACCAACAAGTATTATGTAACATCTATCTACCAATAATTTGAATACTTGTTCCATCACATAGCTTGATTGGTTCCTCTGGCATTCCTCAATCTTTTAGTGTCTTCCAGCAGGTATATCTCCCTTGNATTAAATAAAAAAGAAAAGAAAAAGAAACCCACCCCAGGGATTGACCTACCTGGTGGTTCTGGGGCTCTGGCCCCGGGTCCGGCGGTGGCAGTGGGTCCAGCATGCTTCAGGTCTCTACTAGGCCTTCCAGTCAAACCAGAAGGCCTAGTAGTGGCCTGAAGCTCTCCGGAGCACCACCGCTGCCAAACCTGCCACCGGCGCTGCTGGACCTGGAGCCCAACCTACCTGGTGGTGCCGGGGCTCCAGCCTCGGGTCTGACGGTGGCAGAGGCAGTAGCAGGGGGTCCAGCGGCAGTGCTCTGGAGCACTTCAGGCTGCTAACTAGGCCTTCTGGTTTGACCCAGAAGGCCTAGTAGTGGCCTGAAGCTCTCCATGGCACCACTGCCACCGGAACCACCGCCGCTGCTGCTGCTGTCACCACTGCCACCACCGAACCCAGGGTCAGAGCCCCAGCACCACCAGGTAGGTCAATCCCTGGGGTGGTTTTTTTTTTTAAAAAATAATCCCAGACTGGGCGGGGGGAGAGGTGAGTCTGGTACCCTTACACCCGCGCAGCCTGGAGGGGGTAGGAGGTAGGGAAAACCTGCCCCCCCCATGAATGGGTTCGGCCCCCCTGAACCCATTTGGGACGAACAGCCAGAACCCAAATGGTTTCAGAGGGGCCAAACCCAGAACGGGCTGAACCCCGAACCCCCTGGTGTTCGCACATCCCTACTGTAAACCACTGTATAGGAATGTGCAGTGGTACACAAGGAGGAAAACTCCTCCATCATGGCCAGCTTATTGACTGATGCAGTAACCTTCAATAATGTGATGGAATCATTGTGTAACACATTTACTTCAAAAGAACAAGAAGATGCAGTGGCAGTTTTCAGTGCCAGCCTATTTTCAGCATTTTAGGTCTTAAATAATTTACTCAACGCAGCAAAACGCATGGGGTCAGTCAGCCCTGACCTTAATATGATGACATTTCTTAATTGGAGTGCTTGAATTTACAATACTAATGGTAATCATCTTTCCCTGTAATAATTATTCTTTTTGTATGCAACGTCAGTAGGAACGTGCAGCCACAAGTTACCTAACCTGTTCCACTGCCAAAGGATGCTTGTGTTTTTCCACACACACCCCTTTCCCCCCTTTAACCTTGACCCAGTCAGAGAAATAAAAACAAACAACGCTCTTGGTATTGTGGTGTAACTTGTTATTCTTGGTAGATTTGGTGGTGTTTACAAATGAACATGTGATAACCGAGGGCAGTATGTGTCACAATATGCACTGACCACCACCACATGCCCTGCAAACAGGGGTATAAATATATTAAATAAAATAAATAAATAAACAAATAAATAAAACAAGGAGAGCAGGGCTGACACCTACTTCCATCCTGCTTACCACCCTGAGGCCTGCTGAGAGCAGGGAGTGTGGGGTGAGATAGACACTTACTGTGGAGGGTTCCTCCATGCTTGGATTTGCTACTAAGTCTGCAACTTAGCTAAGGTGAGGAAATGAAAATTAGCAGTGCTAAACTAATGAAACTTATCTGGGGTAACATTGTACCCCAATATGTAACATGGGCTGGGGTACAAAGTTACCACAATGGGAAAATTCAATTGTTTTCTGGGTAACTGTTAATGGTAACTCATTTTCCTTTGGGTGTATCATGCACCAGTCTTCCAATGAAAATGTCCTAAAAGGACAAAGTGATAAAGCCACTAACCTTTGAGTTTTTGCAAGAAAAGTGTACCTGGGGTAGGCAGTTACCCCTAGAATCTGGATAAAGGGTAAGTAGTACTTCAAGCTCAGTTGTTTGCAAATTAAGAAAGTGAGAAACCTGAGACTGCAGAAGTGCCTTGTCATTTCCCAAGCAATTGTTGCATTTAGCATTTTTAAATGGTTAATATTTCCATTCTCTCCTTTTCCACCTTCAATAAAGTTGGGGCAGAATAGCAATTATTACTAAGAAGAAGCCACAGTCTTGGAACAATTCATTTACAATTAACCGTGCCATTGATGCCACTGGGACCACTGTTTTGGGTGGACAGGTGTTTTAAGACTGAACAGCACACTAATGTGATACCACCACTACCACAACATTCTTTGAATGCATTGTGTGGTTGTACAGTTTATTGCATTGAATTACTAATTCTAAAGTGAGTTTTATTAACAACCCTACAGTAATGCCCCAGATTCCTTACCTGAGTGGATATGGTTAGAATGGACTCTTATGGTGTAGTAGGTATAAAGTTCTCCCCCCTCCCCCCAAACACACCAACAAGTATTATGTAACATCTATCTACCAATAATTTGAATACTTGTTCCATCACATAGCTTGATTGGTTCCTCTGGCATTCCTCAATCTTTTAGTGTCTTCCAGCAGGTATATCTCCCTTGTTGTCTATCCCTTTTCTATATTAACAGGTATTTTAAAATCAATGGGTAGCTTACGCAGCTTGGAACACCACAAAATATTTGTTTCTCCTTATTTTGTTTCTCATTTCTTGTCCCAAGTTTTCTTTTTCTGTCTATACACCAGATTTTAACCCACATAAAATTTGTCTCTCACCCTAATTATCTCATTCTCAGTAATCTCTTTTGAGGGGTCTTTGTCAAAGACCTTTTGTAAGTTTAAAAGTATTATATAAACTAAACCATTCTCCACTACATTCAACACTTCTGATTAGCGAGGCAGAAGCTAACTGGTTAGTCCTTATCAAGTCAAGTGTTCAGTTAGTGTTACTACCATTAGTAGACATAGATTAACACTAACTGACCAATGGTTCCTTGGCACTCCCTAGGGCCTTTTAAAAATACAGGCACAATTAACACCTTCACCCTCCCCAAGGATGTTATTTTTTGGTCTGACAGATAGCATGCAGAACCAGAAGCAGATCATGTAGAAGCAGATAGGTGATTTAGTAGAACAGGGTGAAAGAGATCAAAAGATGCTATAAGGAAATTGACCTGCCAGTCAACACTCAGCAGGTGTTGTGTTAGTGGGTCTGGCCTAGGAGGAATCAGGTGAATATAGGGAAAGGGGTGGGGCTTGGCTAAGGTATTCATCTGCCATCCCCTGAGACCTCCTACTCACAAGGGCCTATGAGACCCCTAGCCACCTTGGGGAGGGACTGGTTGTCCCCCATTACAATAGTCTGTGGACCTGGGTGAGCCCTCTCTTGCGCCGTAGCAGGTTGTTTTGTGTTTCCAAGAGGGCAATTGGGATGACAAGCAGTAGTTCTGATGTCACAGCTCTAAAACAGATGTCAGTCTGGGAAACATTAATAGATGAGAACTGAAGATTAATTGGACCTATTGAATTTATTAAACAGACAGGGGGCAGGCACCAGGGAGTGGGCTATGCTCAGCTGGGTCGGTAGTCCTGCACCCGGTCCTCAGACCAATTTCAAAGAAAGATGCGCTATGGCCTTGCCTGTGGTGCTACCCTGGAGCAGAGGCAGGCTGACTGCTTCCACAAAACTGATAGCTGTTGGGGTTCCCTTGCTGAAGATATTCCCATTGACAGGCGTTACCTGGCCACATTGATTGTATGCATACACTGTACAAGGTGCCTGACACTGATGCCAGGTGTGCCTAGGGAGGGGCCACCTGTTATGCTAATAAATTTTGATCCTATGCCCATTTTAACCAATTATGTGTTTGTGAGATTCCTTAGACCATGATACCCACAATACCAGAGCACTGAAAGAGCAAAATTGAAAGCAGAGCACACAAGTGATGCTTATGGTATTTAGACTTTGGGGCATAAAAGAGAAGGCATTTCTCTACGACAGTAGCAGTTTTCAGTGGGTGCAATCCAGTGGTCTGCACGTGTCACCCACACACAGTGCATGGGCAGAAGGCGCAACCTGGACCAACCTGACCACCCCCCGCCCCAAGCCCACACCCCCAACAGTCTGGGAGATGGAGCAGGAGCCGTGCCTGCTCCATCTCCTGGACCGTGGAGTGCATGGGCCCAGGTTGTGCCTTTGCCATGCATGGCCTTGTACATGCACACCTGTAGCATGCACATTCTGACCTGTGCAGGCATGTAGCAGGCAGTGCACATGTCACTGGTTTGCACCCAATGAGAAGCTGAATATTTTTGGCCCAAAGCTTAGTTGTCTCTGAGTTTTAGAGATCTGATTTACAGCATCTGGCAATGGCCACATTCTGAGCCATATTATTATTTATTTTATTATTATTATTATTATTAACAAACATTTATATAGCACCAGCTGTGTACATGGCACTTTACAAAGTAATAAAATAGACACGGTCCCTGCCCCTAGGGCTTACAATCTGAGAGACAGGAGCTGGGGGAGAGACTTAG